>JAGDQP010060364.1:627-12216 GCA_022664845.1 Lepisma saccharinum
GGTCTCAGACCTGTATGAATTCTCATATGTTGGATCAAGTGACTTTTCCTAGAAAATTTTCTTCTGCATTCTTGGCAATCGTAAGGTTTCAGGCCTGTATGAATTCTCGTATGTTTATTCAAGTCACCTTTACTCGAAAATTTTCTTTCGCATTCTTGGCAAATGTAAGGTTTCAAGCCTGTGTGAATCCTCATGTGTTCGATCAAATGACTTTTCCTATAAAATTTCTTTCTACAACCTTGGCATTCGTAAGGCTTCAGGCCTGTATGAACTTTTATATGATCGATTAAGTGACTTTTCCTAGAAAATTTTCTTCTACATTCTTGGCAATCGTAAGGTTTCAAACCTGTATGAATTCTCATATGTTCGATCAAATGATATTTCTCATAAAATTTTCCTTTGCATTCTTGGCATTCATAAGTTTTCTGGCCTGTATGAATTTTCAAGTGTCTATTCAAGTAAGTTGTGTGTGAAAATCTTCTTTTACATTCTTGGCATTCGTAATATTTCAGTATTGTGTGTATTCTCATATGTCGGATCAAGGAACTTTTCTGATAAAAGTTTCTTCCACATTCTTGGCAATCGTATGGTTTTAGTCCTGTATGACTTCTCATATGTTCGATCAAGTTACTTTTTCTACAAAATTTTCCTTTACATTCTTCGCATTCGTAAGGTCTCAGACCTGTATGAATTCTCATATGTTGGATCAAGTAATATTTCTGAGAAAAAAATCCTTTACATTCTTCGCATTCATATGGTTGCAGAACCTTGTGGATTGTCAAGTGACTATTCAAGGCAGTTTTGTGTGAAAATATTCTTTTACATTCTTGGCATTCGTAAGACTTCCCTTGGCGATAAATTTTTTGATGTCTTTTCTCATTAATTTTCTGTGAAAAGCCATGACATCCTTCGTTCTTCGTTCTAATTTTTACTTTACATTTTCCCTGTTCATTTAATTTTACTAACGTTGAAAATTTACTAATCTTGAACGTGTATCCTCCTTCTCTCATTGTTTTCTCTTCTTTTATATCACCATTATGTTGTTGAGCTTCTTCTAATCTATTCTCTAAATCCTGTTCATTATTTTCAGATTTGGTTGTAGTAACGCACAAGGGGTCTTCTAAATCATTTGCTCCTATATCCAAAGAATGGATAAACAAATATTTATTTTCCTCTTTTTCTGGAAATTCTACGAATTTTGGTTTAGGAACTTCACTATCCTGAAAATTAAAAAAAAAATCACTAGCTTAGGAATATTTGATTCATATGTATGGTTCAAGTAAAACTAATATATGTCTATAATAATACTATATTATAGACAACCTGAGCTAAAGTTGCCTAAAGACGAATTCAAATATTATATAGAATAAAACCATTTTTAAGTTGGGTTTCCTTAGATATATTTTTACTACTAATTTATAATCCGGGCTACGAGGTTAAAGCTGATCAAATGTTATTATTCAATGAACTGTATAAAACAAATTTAAGTATAAAAGCAAACAAAATGACCATACGAGGTCGAAAACCAATTTCCAATAAAATTACCTCTCTCTTGATTCGAAGTTCCAGTTGAAAATTTGTTGCACTTCAGTTAGGTATTTTAATATCAAAACTTTGCCTTTATATAATTTAAGATAACATATAATAATAGCTGAGCAAAGCAAATACATTTAAACACTTAAAACGTGTAAGTTTCATCAACAACTTGCCTTCATCAGACCCACTAAATCACATAGACAACGCAACTTGTAGTGAGACAGATATCTGTGATTCCTGATTACCCCCTGTCAACCAATCCCGTACCGACTACACAAAGTGAATATACAATTAAGAACCATCACTGGTTCCCTCTCAGCCTCTGTTCCTACTACATATAAGCATACAATACCCTATTAAGCTTTGTCCTGTTCAAATAAATTTATAAGTGATATAAGACATTCAAGTTAAAAGAAAGATGGAAAATAAATAAGTAAAAAGAAAACTAAACTAAACAAAAAATTACGTCTTACACCAAAAATACAATTTATAATTTACGACTCTAATAACTTATCTCACTGCTCGTAAATTTTAAATTACGAGTTCAATTCTAAATCGCCTTTTTCACTTTCCGCTTCTATAAATCTTGCTTCTTTCTATTTTCTAACAGTCCTTCTATCTTCCGGTCCCAAAACTTTCATTTCACTCCAATCCAATCCACTAAATGTCCCGTGTCTCCTATATGTTTTCATATAGCATTTCTGTCAGTCTCCAACCTAACACCACCTTTATGTTATTTCATCCGCTCCCTTAATCTTTTTTTAGGATTTCCACACATAGCACATTTCACATACGCTGCACTGGATACTTAAAATAAATCCTTTTTCTCCATTATTCCAAACTCCTCTCTTCCATTTTCTCCTCTTCTCTCTTACCACATCCTACCTCTTGCTTCCTTCTCTACGTTGAAATACCTCCAATCTTCTTCAACGTTATCTTTATTATTTCTGCTGCCTCTCCTATACTGTCTATCCCCCACCACAGTTGCTTCTCTTCTTATCCATTTTCCTCTTGTTCCGCTCTTGTCTTCCTTGTCTGTTCATCTCTCCTTCTGTACTTCAACCTCCTCTTATATCAATTTCTCCTTAACTGCTCCTGGCAAGCTTCTATGCCTTCCTTTTCTTTTTCCTTTTCACTGTTGGCCTACCTAATTATTTCTTCCATGTTGCCTATAAGGTTTCTCTTCGTCAGGTAATCCACATCACTCCTAGCATGGGAATAGCTCCCGGACACAATTTTCTCGGTAACATTCATTGTATATCTTTCTTTCTTCTTTACCTTCATATCTAAAGCTAGTATTATATTATCCTTTTCCACTTCCAACTCCAGTTCTATCTTTTGTCTTCTTCAATTTATTTTACAAATTTCTATAAATGCTTTTTGTTCCCTTCCATATTCCCAAGCAATCTTCAAGATATCTACTAAAACATTAACTTGTCACCTCCTTTTATCCATACGTTTTTCTCCCATTCACTCATAGCACTTTCCACCAGCACTGAACTCAACCTTGTGAAACGCACAGTTTTTGCAAGTCCTGGCTGGGAATCGACAAAAACTGAAACGATCCCAACCCAAGATCCCAGAAGAGATCACACACACACTTCTTGGCTAGGTGAAGTCAAAACTGCAATACCAAAAACAAACCAGGAATGCAAATGGGGTCGCCAGGAGCCTAGAGTACTCACGCAATGCATCTAACCTAAACTCTAGCTCCAAACATTTTCTACACCCCAGACGAGCGGCGCAGAAATGCCTTCCAGATTTAAGAATATCTGGGGAAGAGGATTCCAGATCCTTGTAATCGCTGCGAAAAAACAATAATTTAGAACGAGGGAGAAATACCGGTAAGGCGACACCTCCAATACTTTTAATTAGATCGTCGGTTCCAGCTGGTTCAGATTAGTGATATATTAAGAAAGAAAACGCAAATCTTTACTTGGGAATAATCTCAAATGATAATACGTATATCAATTCATATGTGACTCATACTATGTCTTTACTCACTTCGAAGTCTGCAGGGTGGCAAAAGACCATGTCTTACCTTTACCTTAGTAGGTCCCACAACTGTAGTCTGGAATCGCAATTCCTGAAATAAAGACGAACGAACACCAATGAATGAGGGTTGCAACTCCATCTAAACGTCGTGTCATAACGCAAAAATGGAAATAATATTTATTCACTCAAATCACATACTAGAGTCACTTCATATATCAACGCAGAATAAGCTAATATTCCATATATAATTCCTTTCCCAAGTTATCACATCTCAGCTGGCGAAAGAATCCTACCACTGACCTACGGATTTATGAACCAACCTAATCTAATTAAAACGCATCTCTCAAAACGATAGGTTTACCGAAACACAGAAATAATTTAGTATCGATTGCTGTCAAACTTCACGTAATGATTCGTAGTTAAATTAAAATGAATAGCATGGTAAACATTAAATAAGTCACTGCACATCATAAATATTACTATACACTGTATATGGACTATCCAGTAATGCCTTAAATCGTACCTAGTTAACTGAGAGGACTTCTATATTACGTTCACTGAACAGAAACACAAGATTGTTCGAAGAGATATATAATTTCAGAATTTCAATTTATTAGACTGAATGTACATAACGTTAGCTTGCGGAAATGATAATTTCATAAAATCAAAGCAGAATTACTGTTGAGCTGTAGGAACAAACAAATTTGAATCGTCTATCTGGTATACATTGAATTAGTTAAGCAGAAATGAAATTTAGCTTGCCGGATATAAATGTAAATAATTTCTATAATAATTAATAAATCTCGCTGAAATTCTCACAAGTTATTCCAAAAACATTGTTATATAATTTAGAAAAGTTTTATCACATTATTGATTACAAGAATGAAGTTATTGTCCAAAATACATCTTACAGAAAGGACCAAGTTAGCCTTATTAAAGGCATGACGTCATTACAGATGATTACTATATTATAGAATTGACGTCCTGAATAAATCTTGAAAAATACAAAATAATGTTATAAAATGTGACTATTTACCGGAGAATAGTAGCTGGACTTGAAAACAAGATGAACTAATCATGTCGTGTTATTAAATTTACAATTAACATAAAAAAAACGGTACGCAAAGATGGCTGAACAAACAGGTTGCTAATTTGACTATGTAATGGAAAATATGCGGTAGTTGTCAACATTGCTAACGGGAATTTCGAAAGAATTTGGAAACTGGAGACGAAAATTATGCATTTATTAAAAATCCAACGCTCCGATATTTGAAATGTAGAAATTCAGTTAATAGCGGCCCCATACTGAAATTTAGCACATGTTACACATACTGACAAATAATCTCCAAAATATAAAATACTGATAATTTTGTCAACGTGAAATTTTGAAGTAATTTCTTGAAATGAACTTCTTATTAGAACTTGTATCTGTATAATTTTATTCTTTAAAACCATTGATATTTTCCGAAGGGACGAAATGAAATATGTTTAATATTTAAAATATAGCTTTTATAATTACCAGTAGCTGTTAGGGCTCGGGAAAGACAAAATTACTGGAAGCCCCGACGTCCGTCCTTCGGCGTGAGCAAAGTGGAACTAACTAACGAGGCGAGGGAGAGCAGTTCTCCCATCAAACGGAGAAGGAAGCTGATTCACAACAATCATCAAAACACAAGTCATGAAGCATTGACTAGGGTCTACTCAAAAACAAGCACTAGACCCAAGTCATTGCTGCGTGACTAACGAAAACCTGGATGGATAACGATTAAAACCCAAATCAAAAAATAAAAACGAAACACGCTCACTAAAACCAACCAAAGAGAATGAGCTAAGGAGAACACACAGAAAGGAAACAGAACGTAGACTAAGAAAATAAAAGGGGGGGGGAAATAAATGAAAAATGGAACAGCAACTAGGCTGTTACACTTGAACTTATGCTCAGCCCTTCCTTAATTCTGATCAACTTATGACAAAAACTATTCTTCCACAGAGCTCCCAAAGCCTCTTTCAGCCCTTCCCCACTCCAGCCACTAATCCAACTAGCTTTCATATGTTATGTTGTGGCCCTCACTATGTTCTTTCTTCTTAAGCTCGGGAACGTGACTTTACATCTTACTCTTCTTTATCTTCTCTTCCAGCGGTTCAAACATATTGCCCTACAATCCTACACTGCTCTTAATTTCACGTTCTCATTGTGATTTTTTAAAACCTTTTATTACGGGTATCCTACGTTCTTCATTTATTCCATTTGTGTAGGCTTCTTTCGTTAGCGATACCATCATTTTGTATTTTATTTCCTCGCACATATTTCTGTCTCCTATCACTTCATAGGTTTCATCACATAATTCACTCAATCTATCTTTGTATCAATTCTTCTCCATCACTACAATAGTGCCACCTTTGTCTGCTTGTTGCACACATATGTATTTCCTTCTCCTTATGTTTCTTTAACACACCATAGTCTGTCTTATGCTCTTTTTCACTATCACCTCGGCCCTTCTTATCCTGTCCCGTATCTCCTTGTTCTGTACTTGGGCTATCGCTTGTTCCACAGAGTATATATAGGACATCCTCAACATCCACTCTTTGATTTTAACTTTAAATTTACAGCCTAAACTCAAAAACTTATTTTCCTCCTCCGACATCACATCCCCTATTACCACTCCTTTCTTTTCTATTCCCTCGTTTTCCTCTTTCTTCCATTCTAGTCTTACTCATTTCTCCATCTCGCTTTTGTGCCAATTGATACTAAACTCCTTTTCCCATACACTGTACCTTCATATCCGCTTCCTTGGTGAACACTAACAAAGTATCACTAATGTTAGTTTTCAAATCCTCTGTCTTTTCTTCACTCCACTTTAACCAGCGCTCCCTAACCTTAATTTAATTCCAAATCAGTTCTATTCCATTTTGTTGATCACATAAAATAATTTCTACAGGACAAGGTTTATCATATGTTGTACGCTTAAATGTAGTAGGAACTGGAGGTGAGAGGGAACCAGTGACTGTTGTTACTTATAAATTCACTTTGTGTAGTCGCTACGGGATTGGCTGGCAGAGGCCAATCAGGAACCACAGATAGTTGTTTCACTAGAAGTTGTGTTGTTTATGTGTTTAAGTGTGTCTGATGAAGTCAAGTTGTTAGCTGTAACTGTTAACTAACTGTTAGTTGTTAGTTCGCATTGGTGAAACTGTTACATCTTTTCAGCTTTTAAATAAAACGTATTTGCTTTGCTCAACTTTCATTTTATTTTATCTTTGAGTAAGATGTATTCTTTGTTACTTCCATCAGAAACACACTGTAATGCAAATTAGTCTATTCATCTAGCTAGTGCAGATACGTATTGTATTTTCTAGCTATGTTTAGCGCTATAACTGCAACTTTAAAAATATGAATTTTGGTGATTACATTTACAGGCCAGTGATTAATTTTACGGAACATGGAAATATTATCGCATGCTTACAACTGCCATCCCTAGAAAATATTCAATTTAATTCCATAGTGTTATCACTATAGTAGTTTAATATATCTTTCGAAATAGTAAAGATCCTAAATTTATTACGCGAAAAAACAAGAATGTATCGTGGTTACTATAGGTCATATCAAAATAACGATAGCAAAAGATTACAGATACAATTACAATTTGCGACTCCAGACCCATAAATTTGTCTTATCTAGTGATTTTCAAAAATTTCCTTAAACTATGATAACTTGTTCAATGACATAATATATTTTGCTGTTCAATGTTATGCTCAAGTAATAGAATGCTAATTGAAGAAGTCACATTGCTACCATAAAAGGAGGTGAGTAAAACCACACTCTTACGAACCTAGAGGCATGAGCCATAGTTGCCTAAGGGACTTAAAATCAATTCAAATACAAATATGATCCTAGATACAAAACTTACATGGAAAATAGTTAATGTCTTTTTGTGGCTACACTACGAAGGATAATGCTTAAAACAATTTAGGAAAATGTATGTCATATCATATTCAGCAATTAATATACATTACAAAACAACACTTAAAAAGATACCCAAAATCAGAAAAATCAGAAAAACAGTTGCCAGCCACTCAGTGTTATGCGAAACGGAAGAGTGAGAAGTAGGAACTGTTATCAACGGGTTTACTGTTAGATAGTTGTTATCAATTAGTATCCTGTACTAGATACTTTAGAGTTGAAATTTTTCAAAGAAATATGACTTGTGCGTAAACCAATAATGAATTCCAATTTACAAGCACTACAGAAACTGCTGGACTATGTTGCACATTGTTTACAAGTCAATATGAGGAAATTGAATTCAATTTATTTAACTATCAAGTTTCACTAAAATTACAAGGACCAACATCCGAAAACTTGATTTGTTTTTAATTTGTAAAGAAATGTTATGTTACGCTTTGCGTTTAAGTGTACCACATACTTCTCATAGAAATCGTAATAATTTTCTATTCATCATTAGTTGCTGAACAGGTTTGTACAAATTTTGGTGGTTACATTCAAGGTATTTTTCTGTAAAAATAATTAATATTCTTGGCATTCATAACGTTTACCCTTGGAAGGAATTCTCAGTTATGTTTAACAATAATTTTCTTTGAAAAATATATTTGCCATAGTTTGCTCTTAGAATCGATTTCCACTGTATGAGTCTTGTGGCATTCATTTAATGAAGGAAAATCACTAACCTCGAATAAGTCTGCTCGTTCATATTGCATTTTCTCTTCTTTTACTTTGCCGCTATGATCTTGCGACCCTTCTAAAGCATTCGTTAAATATTGTTCTATATTTTCAGCCTTACATGTATTAATCCGCAAGTGATCTAAATTAATCTCATTTATATCCAATGAATCGTTCGCAGAGTATTTATTGTTTTCATTTCCTGATAATTCTATGAAATCCGTTTTAGGGGATTTATCATCCTGAAAAATGAAAATACATATTAAGAGTAAAATTGTCTATTGAAATTTATTACTGAACAAGAAACATAATGTGTGGTGGTTCTACTGATTTGTCCTAATACAATGAACTTCCTTCTCACTGCGCGGTTGTGTGTTTCGTTAGAAATGTTGTTTCTTAAAATCATTTAAAACTTACAATAAAATGTGTAAAACGAACTTAAGAATACAAGTAAACAAAATCGCATTACAAAGTTCAAATCCGACTAAATTGGCATTTGCAGAAACGTGTATAAAAGGAGATAAATAACACATGTCTTCTCTGCAATGGCCGATTCAATTTTCAATACAAATATTTGTTACCACAATTAAGAATTAAAAACGCGAAAGTATAGATTTATTTGTAAATATTTTTTTACAGATTAACACACGTAGAACACATGACCAATATCCCAAATCAAACTTGACTATACAAAAAAATAAGTCAAATATCTTACGCACGTAAGCTCCGATTAAGTTTAGATGTTATAACATCAGTGAAAACACATAAAGCCGTAAGTGACTTTTATGAACTTTTCAGAAAACGAAAACGAAAGTCAGTTCTTTTCACTGCATTAAGGATCTTAAAAAACAAAATTTTGGGGAATGTAAAGAATTATTCTAGAATCACATACACCAGTTTGTAACATAAAAGAGACGCTTTTCAACAGCGAATTACTGATAAAAAAAACAAATCAGCATTTTCATCATTAACGCCTTTATGTGTTTAACGGTGAAAACGGTTAGTGCACCAAGTATCAAATAGGATATAAGAATTGAAAGTGTAATGCAACTCCACAGAAGATGAAAAATAATGACACTTCGAGCTACACTGACTTGAAAATAAAGAAATCGAAGAATAAATGTGATAGTTTTATGAAGTTGCGCACAGTTACGGGTGATGATAAAAGTACAATTAAGTTTCCGACATTAACGATAAAGAACACTATACTAAAAATGAGGAAAACGAAAACAAATCGATCAACTAATGAAGGTTCTTTCGGTGAATATTGATTCAGAAACCATTAAATGTCAGCTTCTATTCAACTCCTAAGAGTATTCTCACAGCAAACATTCTATTATTTATTGACTTATAGATTTCTGAATATGCAAAGCCATTCTAAAATAAAAGCAGGAAATATTAATTTAAAAAAACGTACTCGTATTCACCAATGCGCCGGAACAAGTTAATTTTAACGCAGTTATCATAAGAAATAAATTAATGAAACCCTACGCAACACAAATATATAGGTTGGGAACTATGCTGAATATATTAACAAAGACCCAACAAGTTAGTACACGTCATTGTTATGCGTATGAACACATTCGTATGATGAATTTGGAATTTTTACTTTAGGCAACTGCGGCTCAGGCTGGATGGATGATGATGGGATGAATTGGTGGAATGAATAAAGTGGAAGGAAACTGGAGAAAAAACACACATGGTGTTCGTCTACCAAAGCTCACATGGCGTGAGCAGGTATTGAAGCCAAGGTGGAAACAGAAGTAGGTACGATATCTCCAAATTTTGTGAAAGATGAATTAACATTAATTAATCAGTAATTTTTAAGTAAGTGCTGCTGTAATCTAAGTCTAAGTGCTCCTCTTTTCTTTCTTGAGAACGCAACATTCACGGACAAATTTATAATGAAACGAACATCAGTTAAACATTTACGCCTTAGCCAAAACTAAGCTATGTGTCATTCATTGTTCCTTGTTTGATTCGATTTTCAGATATAACTCTCATTTAAATCATATAACAGATTAAATAAGACTGATGCTGCCTTCCTATGTTCGTCCACGCTAAAGAGCATATGGATTCCAAACATGCTTTAAGTGATTGTATAATCTGTTTTCATTCGCTAATTCCGTTCAGAAGTAACCAACACGGTTACTACATGATTTAAAATCACGTACTCTTAAGCAAAATCCCTTTAATTTTAGTATAGACGAAAATAAATAAACGGTGTAAGTCTACAGTATTATTTAATGTATCGAAATATTGAAGGTAATTACTAATTTCTACACATAGGAACACAATATTATATTGCTAACAATGACTCTACTACTGGGAGTAAGTATCGATAGTTAGCTGCGTCTTCCAACTGTATCTCCGAAAAAATCATCTTGTTTTCCATTTATAAAACAAGATCTACAATTTAAATAACATAATGATTTTAATTACTATATAATGTACATTTCAAATACAATAAGTTAAACAACGGAACACGCTGTTCTGCATAACTTTTTATCTATGGAAACACATGGATGAACCTGAACATATATTTCACGCTGATTATATAAGTATTTTAGCCCTATCACATTTTTTTTTTTTTGGAAACCGTAAACTTTTCATTATATAAAAGTATTTTGTAATCTGAGTGAAATTTTGAACCCATCTGTTTACACGTAAAATTGGTTCGCAATGTATAGTCATAAGTTTTAATATAATCCTAAGTGCATCGAAATTCTTCTGTAAAAAACGAGAAATGTGACGGATATGTGTAGGTGGCAGATTTAAAATGTACAAAATTGAAGGTATTTTTTTTTTTCATTTAGAAGGTTAAATATTCATACTCACGCTTTCAACAGGACTTAAAAACATTCAAAACAGGGATTAAAAACCTCGATAATTAGCAGGATGGCTGCCTATTGCTAGTCCCTAAAGGTAGAGGGTATGCCTCGCGAAAGTTAGAGGAAATGGCTGGCTAAACGAAGAAAATTTATTCGAAATTAGGTTTATAACAAATTCATGTGTTACATCTGTATATATCATGTTATTTTTATGAGTTTGCAGTGTAATTTATGATTACCTAGAGTTTGTAACATTGTGCATACTTATTACATAGTTCGTATTGTAATACCCTTGAAAGGTAAAGGCGAAAAATTGATATTCTCATTTGAAATGAAACATGAGGTAATAGGGAAAATTGATATTGCATAAGTAGTCAGCCCGCTAAAATTAAAAGAAAACAATTCTCACACTAAAAGCTTCGGGTTCCGTTTTCAGAAATGCAGAGCAGTCTAATAAGTAATTGATAAACAAATAAAAAATACCTGAAAATGTCTGCCGATCATCATGGTCTCATTTTCCTCCTTAACAGCAACACATATTTCCCCGCTCTC
>JAGDQP010060365.1:0-12216 GCA_022664845.1 Lepisma saccharinum
GATTCCTAAATATAGAATTTATTCACGAAAAGTAGGACAGAATCGCTGATAAAACGGTTTTGTATGTGTTCAACTTCACTCTTACACATCCTAAGATTGTGAATAAAATTGAACATTCTAAACAGACTATTAGTCAGACTCTTGAAAGGTAATAATGATGTTAATTGTAGGCAAGTATGTAACAATACTATTTCATTTCTCGGAATTTTCAAGCGATAAGTTTTCAAGATCCGTATTTGTATTATAGTTGGTGATAAAAGCCTTTCTGTACGTGTTGTGAATCACACTGTGACGTAATATTGGAAGACATGAATGCAATCATTCTACTAATTTCTTTTAACAAATCAGCAATTGCTTTTAGTAGATTAGAAGTGGAAGGCCGATTTTATTTCGGAGAACCAAAATATCGGAGATAATTTTTTGAATGCCGTTTTTTTTTATGATCGTCCCCTACTAAACAAATAACATTAATTACTATATTAACAACTTTAAATATGAAATCTTATTTAATTTTATTTTTTAGCCCTTAGACAACTTGGGGTAGGCATCTTGAAACCTCATGTAAAATGTTCCGAAGGTACAGATATTACATGTTCCCAAGAAGCAACAGACCAACAGCTATTTAAAAATAAGTAAAAGCAAAGAGCATATATACACAGGGTAAAACCAAGGCATATAACCTGAAATATGCTCAAACATCAGCTTCATTATCTGACATGATAAATTATTAGAATTCTATTTCACATACTGAATTATTCTAATTCACATACACTACAATGTCAAAAGTCAGGATACAATATGCCACCATCACGTAATGGCTTGGGCGAATGCCACGACTGGTAAGTTATGATGTGTTATATCGTGAGTGAGGTTGAACATCGGCCAATCTGATCATAGCAAGGGAAGGTCAATTATCGGCATTTGATTGGGTCATGATAGAGGATGACAGTAGGGATGGTATCGAGACGAGACGAGAATGACATCAGTCTCGTTCTAGTCTCGAATTTTTGAAGACAGTCTTGATCTCGTCTCGACTTCAAAATCTTGGTCTTGGTCTCATCTCGATCAGAAAATTCCGGTCTTGGTCTCGGTCTCGTCTCGAGATCCTCGAAAGACGATAGATTTTAAAAAGTTGCTGTCTTTTGATTCATTTGAAATGGATATGCAAGTTTTTCGATTTCAGTACAAGAACAAGAACATTAACATAGTTGGTTACATTGTTAGTTTGGGGTTTAGATTATAGAAATATATGCTGAAATAGAGAGTTTTTTTAAAAACTATTTTAACGTACGGTAATCAAGAAGCTTTAGTTAGCAAATACAGAATACCAATAAATGAGATAGGTGAAAATATTTCTATTATGGAAACTGATCCATGTTATACCACAAATGGGAAAATGGTATACGTAGCATTAGAGTTTTGCTATTTCTAAATTATATTTACATTGAGTGAATAATTGGTATGCTAGGAATTAAAATAACACATTTTAGTTTAAATTTTCTACCAGAGAGATTTATAGAAATAAATGTACGTACAGTACAAAAATGTGTGACAAAAATTTTAGTTATTGCCAACGTTTGAACAGGAAATAATTACACGCAAAGAAAATGAAAATACCATTTATCGAACTCCACAGAAATTAATTTGTTTACAATACTGCTCTTGACAGATTAAAACAGTTAATTTACATTTTCGTAGGTACGGATTACAGTTTCACCATACATTAAAGCATAAAGAAAAGAGTGAAGCGTGTTCTCGGTAGGCGCTACTTTCAAATAGCAGCGTATTTCGAATCTTATAAACTTGAAGTAAACACATTGGTATTTCAAGTAAGCCGTCTATCAGATTAAAATGTCATTCCAACAGTCCTAACAAAGCCTAACTTACTAAATAAAAAATTAACCTTACTGTATCTAAGGCCTACTGTAACCTTACAGTATCTAGATACAGTAAGTATCTAACCTTACTGTATCTATGGACACTCTTATATCCCCTCTATGTCATTCTGTCGACAACTTTTAAACCAGGAACTACCAGGACTACGTTTGAATTTGGATTTAATTTTAGGCAACTTTGCTCAGGCTGGTTGGCTGGTGATGATGGGATAAATTGGTGGAATGAAGGAAGTGGGAGGAAACGGGAAACCCCCGAGAAAACCCACGCACACGGTGTTTGTCCACCACAAAGCCCACATGGCATAAGCAGGGATCGATCCTATGACCCCAAACACCAGAAGTGAGCGCTCTACCATTTTTTTAAAATATGTTTGGCTCTACGCGGCTTGTTTGACTTGTATTTTGTTGAATTAAAACACACTCACAAACATCCATACCCGAGATGGGATTCGAACCCACGATCCTTGAGTCAACAGACTACCGCACTAGACCGCTCGACCGCCTGGATCGGCTACCAATTGAGCCACCACGGCCCGCATTGGAAAGATATCGTCGAAACGAGTTAAAACCCGTATAGATTATCCAGGTTGGATCAGGGTATTGGTTAGCCTGGAGATGAGGGTATCACTTAAGTATCACTTATAGTAACTTTCAACTTAAGAACTTTTAGGACTACGAAGGTGCCTGAGCTGTCGTTGGTAAGGTGTCAACGAGACGAGTTCAAACCCGTATAGATCATATAGATTTAATGAGTGGGTCCCGAGAAATGGCGTATCCATTTTCCCGCTAGTAATTTCCAACTCAGGAGCTAGTAGGGCTACGAACGTGTATGTGGTTGAGATGTCGTTAAAAAGGTCTCGTTGAGACGAGTTCGAGTCTGCATAGTTCATCCAAATAGGACGCCCGATGCTGAAACCTGGTGGCAACACAGCTGTACAGTCCCACGAATGAGCTCCGACTTACTATCTTCCTTATACGTAGAAAGTTTTTTTTAAAACGTTTGATTATCTCCATCTATTCTAAAGTACTGGTTAATATTACAAAAAAAATTCCACCTTTTTCTAAAGTAAATGTTGTTAGAAAAGTCCTATATTTGTTTAGACAGTTTGACTTCGTGACGTATGCTTTACAGTCTTTATGGGATCAGTCTAGTAGAGGCTGACATAAATGGGAGAATGTTAACACAAGTAAAAGTCTGTCAGCAAGAAGAAAGCATGGGGATGAAAATCCGCAGAAGAAAATAAATTTCTTTGTTTACCCCTCCTCGAATCAATCTCCAATACATTTGTATTATTGTTGAAAGACAACAGGAAATAGTTTGGCATTGATGACTTGACTACTTATATGACTTTTAGTCATTGTTTGTGGACGAAGTGTTTGTGAACGAAATGTCGCGTGGACAAAATTTCGTTGGACGAAATGTGGTATCACCACTACAATATAACATGCTAAATAAAATTGATCAGAAGAAAACTAGTTTTCGTAAGACTCCTTCTTTTATAAAACATCATAAACAAAAGGATTAAGTTAATAATATCGACATTCATGAAATAAAGCTTTTAGTCTCGATAGGCAAGTCTCGCTCGCGTTTCGAGTCTCAAGTTATAAGTCTGCGTCTTGGTCTCGTGTCGAGTAAGTTTTGAAGCATAGTGTCTCGGTGTCGTCTCGATTCCTAGACCTTAGTCTCGGTCTCGGTACCATGCCTAGAGGATAGATGGATGAGACATACGATTTCTGAAGTTTTGGGAACATTCCACATTTCACGATCCACTGTGTCACATGTGTCCTGGAAATACCTAATGGAAAGCACTAATAACCACCATGGACAACTCAATGGCCAACCACGAGTATGATCAGCAGCGTCTGGATACAAATTGTCCATTACCAGACGCATAACCAGCAGATCAATGCAGCGTTCTTTATCGTCCATGGAAAGAGTCACCAGAGTCTGTAATTAAGGCAAAATTATAAGACTATCGCCAGAGCTGCCCGTTTTGCACTTTTTTAAAACTGAGTTTGATATTCTTCCCAGTCATTGGTCTCCAAAAAAGAATCACAGCTCTTCTAGCATGAGAATCAAATCTGGATTGCCTCATCTATCGCGCAACTGACCAACAGAGAGTACCAGTATACTAATACATCGATACTCCATGTTTTCTCAGCTCATACACTCACTCACATTCTGCATGTCACGGATCTTAACAACTCTTGCAACAAAACGTAGTTGCAGTTAAACAAAACATCCGGGATTAGTTTCAAGGTTATTCCTATGTCTGGATATTATGATAGCTATGCCGGGATACCCCACACACCGCAAGTAAATATTTATGTCCATGCAAATGTGTACAAGAAGATGTAATGATACGAAAGCATTTGAGAGATACAAATCCAGTGTTGAATCCTCTTCTTGTGCTTGTAGGGAAGGTATTCCGAAGTAGTTTCGTGCTTTAATACAGGTAAAAAAAAAAAAAAAAATCTTAACTCATCTTAATTTTATTTGTACCAGTTTATTTGTACGTTATTCATGGATTCAGTATCACCAACATTTAAGTCCTTACAGAATTTTATTTAATTCCAGTATGATCAGAATTTTTAGCATGCAATGGATATTTGATGCATGAATAGTTCACCTAAGTCACTAACAATTTTATTGCATTGCAAATGATATGAACTGTTGTGTGAGTTTTCTCAACGACAGCTACTCTCTAGACTCCTTACTATTATCTGTTGCATGCACCCCACGTTTTCCGTTCTAAATCTTACAAATATTTTCAGAGCTATTAAAAATTTACAATCACAAATTTTCAGGACAATCTGTATGGGGTTATAAATCTGTATGGGGATAGGAGAAATTATTTTATAGTTTTTAGTCCGTTTTAAAAACGTAGTATATTATTTTCTTTTTTATTTAAATAATTAGTTTATGCTTTTTAGTCGTGTGTGTGAAATTTTGCAATCGATTTTAAACATCTTGATGAGATTATGACAGAGACATGTGGCAAATTTCAGGTTTATTTCAGTTTCTCTTCGTCTAATCATATTTGCCCCGTGGGAGCTGCGCTTCCAAGTTGTTATTTATTTATTTTTTTACCCTTTTATCGTAATCAGATTTTCTGGTGGACTGCGCCTCCATGGTACAAATATATTTTGGTAATCTGCTACTGATAATGTACCTTCATACCAAATTTCACTTCCCTAGCCCCAGTGGGTTAGGCTGTGTATTCTATATAACAATGGGTTTGGCGGCCACTTTTTCAACACTTTGTAATATTTTGTTAACCTGCTAGTGGTCATGTACCTTCATACCAAATTTCATTTCTTTAGCTCAAACGGTGTGAAAAATGCATTTTTTGTGTCCGCCATTTTGAATCCAAGATGGTGTCTTTGTAAACGTTTGGTAATATTTTCGTAACCTATTATTGATAGTGTACCTTTATACTAAATTTCGTTTCTATTGCTCTAGCCGTTTAGGCTGTGTTCTCTATACAACAATGGGTTTAGCGGCCATTTTGGATCCAAAGTGGCGACTTTTTCAAAATGTCATAAGTTAATATTGCATTGTCATCCAGTTCTGAGCTATGTTTAAAGTTTCAAAGTCCCTAGCTCATCGGGAAGTTGGTTTAAAATCGATTGCAAAATTTGTACCAAACAGACAGACAAGAAAGCGAGTTAATAAAAACGTTGTAAAATAATTATAATTTTCTCCAACTCTAAGTTAAACCAGAAACTTTTGACTTATGGTTTTGGTAATGAATGTTCTACTTCGTATTTGGTTTTAAATTTTAACTTGTTAAATGTTGAATTCCGATATATATCATCATGGATTCCGTAAGAATTTTCAGTTTTGGAGGGTGTAGAGTCAAAATTGTGAGGGTGTAAGTGGAATTTTGTACGGTTTCTATCGATTTTTGATCTTAAACATTTTAAAGTTGGGGGGAGGGGGAATATCTCGAGAATTTGGGGGTGACATCCTTACAGGAAAGTCTGGCGGAATCACTGTATATCATATTTTCCAATAGGGCCCCAACTTTCGGACAGTTGAACTCAACCCCGACTTAGTGTAAGAACTACATTGGATAAATTAAAATGACAGTTGCGGATCAATTAATTTCTGTTCGGCTGCCAGATGTAGACAGCTACCAAGGATATTCCGGACATTTTGTGCTACAAGTGTAGATCTTTGTTGTACAAAGAAGTACAATTCATCAGAGTATCACCACAAAAGTATTAGTTAAAATATGCCACTGAACGTATCTCTAAATGCTTTCGGGAAAGAAAGGACCAACCACACACAGAGAAAGATATATACCAAACGTAAAGAAAAGAAGAAAAAAACTACTGTATTATATTATATGTCCCGGGGCAAGAAAGGTGGTCCTACTAGCCCAAGTGGTTTCAGTGGAGATGAAAGTTGAGATGCCTGGAGGGACCTTCTTGCGACACAAACCTACTTGACACGCATAGCTTCGGTTGGAGAAGTCAGTTCGTTCGCTTGTTGAATGCATTTACGCGTCCTTCGTTTTCTCTTCCTGCATAAAAAAAACAGACATAGGAAATGTAAAACTTATAAAGAAGCCTTAAAAAAAAAGTAACCAAGCAACAGGTGTGTACGTGCTCTACCCATCATGGTGATAATTCCATAATAAAAAAGAAGTCATTTATTGCTTTCGAAAAGGACCTCAACATGTGTGTGTGTGAGAGAGAGAGTGAGTGAGTTTGAATCGGTTCACTTCCATATTTTCATTTGGATTACGACCGTCCTTGTCCTGAATGCATAAAACAAAAAAAATTGTCAACAGTACGTATACTGAATTCCATTCCTTTGAGTGTTGTCTTTTCACACCGTATCTGATTAGTTATACACTTAACTAGATTTCATGTCATTAAAATGTTTCGCCACCGAGTGTTTTTTTTTTTTTCACATTAAATTGAATAAACACCAGTCGTATATAATTCTGTAAATTGCCGTAAGATGTATATTATAGATTAGGGTTAAGTTTTATTCTTTCTACTATTTTACTTTTTGGATTCCTCAAAGGAAATCACAGACAGGTCTTCTACAAATTGAAACTCTCCAGAAAGAAATAAGTATTTATTTTATAGGGCTTCCAAAGCTTGTCAGATATAATTTTCCTTTCGTTGTTTTAGACATTTTCGTTTACCAAGAAATTTACCTTTGCTTTAGACTATTCTTTGTTTTTCAAAGTATTTTCAATTCTTAAAATTTTATCTCGAGAGTACCATTCTGGTAATGCGATTTGTTTTGAAATTTAATAGTTCCTAAAGATATTTTAAAGCTATGGAAGAACTGATAAAAAATATAAGAGAGCTAATTTAAAAAACTGAAAATGTTATTGTTCTACCAAAGAGTAAACAAAGCCTTCCACCTAATCATCAGACAAATCTCGTAATAGAACGTTCACTAGAACTATCTGATAATACTTGTTGTATAACATTTGGTTCTTTTCCGTTTCCTGCTTTAGTTGTTTTGATTCTTTTTTAGATTTACAGCTTCTAGACTCTGTTGACTATCACCATTACTTGTCATATCTCTGCTCTGATTCAGAGTATTTTGTCCACTAAACTTCTCCTCTATACCATCCAATCTGCAACGACTGTCAAATACTCCTCGTTTTGTTCATAATGTGTGCAACGTAATTGAATAATTACTTTCGCCTTCTTGGAATTAGGAAGACCCAGCTGATTTCCCGGAGAATCCACATTAAAGTTATTCGTATCCCACCTTTACCAGTATGCGTTATCATGAGAATGTGCTTTCAGTTAGGATAGAATAACTGCAATATCAACAATTAACTAAACAACACTTATGAGGTAAAATGTCATATACAGAACTATGGGTGGACATCCTTTTTAACATTTCTAGAAGATATGACGTAATAACAACATCTTGCTTTAGAAATATCTGATATCAATTACTTCACT
This sequence comes from Lepisma saccharinum, assembly GCA_022664845.1. NCBI lineage: Eukaryota > Metazoa > Arthropoda > Insecta > Zygentoma > Lepismatidae > Lepisma > Lepisma saccharinum. Next base: position 7,839 of record JAGDQP010060365.1, read on the forward strand.
TCTGGTGTTGGTTACAAAGTTTTAAATGTAATTAGTATGACTAATACCCGTGAGATGTTTGTGAAGACGAAAAAACTATTTTATTGCTAATATTTCCTAAGTAAACTACAAAAATGTGTATTTATGTATGAAGATGATCAGCAAGCATCTTGATGGAACTCATCCATTATTCTTAATATTTAACTATACAGATATTTCTATTGAATAAGCAATATAATGTTCTTCCATTATAGAAAAATGTCAAATATTTCACAATTATGGTCTGCTATTAACAGAATATTTCGTTATAATTCATCTTGTTCGTTGACAAGCACGTTGTAGTTAAATTAAAAGAACCACCACACGATTACATGGAAAACAGTAACACTTGTGTGGCTGGGAAAACACATCAGATTTACAATTGTTGTTTCTCATGACAATGAAGGTTGTCATTTTTAACATAATTTGTTTTTATAGTGGGATAGTATAGGACACTTTATAATGTTCTTTCTTTCTCTTTCACTCCCTTCGTATGTCCCATCCTTCTGCCTTTTTCGCACAATTTGTATGCAAAACAAATGTCGTATTCTGTTGCCAAGTTGTTGCAACAACAATTACGCAATTTTATTTGGTCTCGTGTCGTTGACAGTGATAGATTTCCAACCTTGTATATTACGTTTGTGAGGTATCCTTCAATGAAGTCTTTTTTACGAGTTTATCCTGCAGCAGTTTCCCAGTGCCAAGGAAAATTCCCTCGATTTCGAGGTAAATCTTTGGTAAACTTTATTTTTATATGGGCCCGTCTAGTAACTTTGTACTTCGGCCCGTCACGATTCGCCTTTAGCTGTTAAAATCCACACCCATGCCCCTGCCGGAACTCGAACCCGGGACCTTCGAGCCGATGGCCTACCGCTGCAGACCACTCGGCCATCCGGCCGGTTCTCGATTTCGAGAATTTCAATTAATATTACAGAGGAGCAATGTGTAGATGTTTCTTTTCTCCAAATCCGATTTATTAGTAAGCAGTAATAATAAGTATTTAATAGGAAGTTTATATTTGTTTAACTGAATGTGACCATCTTTTTGAGTCTTGTAGGCAGCCACAAACGAATATTTATGTTTTATTCAACTTGTATGATTATAATTTTCAGATTCAAATTCAGTATCGATTACTAAATTGTAATCATAATTGTATGTAGAAATTTTCTACTGTGCTTGTCAGCATCGTTTGCTTTCTGGTTGTTACTATTTTCTGACGGCAGCTGAAGGTCATTGTGGTTTGTGATCAGGCCGAATGGATGATGATGGGATACATTAGTGGAATGAAGAAAGTGAAAGAAAACGGGAAACCCCCGAGAAAACCCACGCACATGGTGTTTGTCCACCACAAAGCGCACATAGTATGAGCTGTGTTCGAACCGAGGTCATCAAGCACCAGAGGTGAGCGCTCTACCACTGAGCTCCCACGGCCCCCGATCAGTAGTGAAAATGAATAGATTGAGAGAAGAAAGGATCCTGTTTGAGTCTTTTCTGTTTTCTCTCAGTCACACCAGGATAAGGTTGGGAACTAAGCTTCCTCTTCTTTTTTTATTTGTATTTCTACCCAAACAGGTAATAATAGGTGAAACACTGAAAACTTACAAGCAAGAATGAAGCAACCACTAGCACATTTAGGATCCCCCTTCTTAATTTATAACCAAATCAACACTGGTCGTGACTATTGATTTTATGTGATCATATGGTCTGATCCGCCGTCTGTGAAACCATCTTCGTTTCTTTTTAGTTTCCTGTATTTTAAAAAGAATACTTCATAAACAAGATTTAATATACGTATAACTCTATCCTAGTAAGACTGAATAAAAATATATTAATGAATGTTCAAACATAGACAAGAAAAGACAATTCTCCCAGTTCCTCTGGTTCAGTGACTGCGGCCGTGTACTTCGGATCGACACTGGAAAGGCACAAAGGTTCGAGCCTTACTGCAACCATATTGACTGAGGTTTACCGGGATTTTCCAGACAAATGTCTATATGGTACCTGGGTAAAGTTTCTGGCCTCTATATTCTACTTCCCTGTCCGCAGAAGAAGGCTCACCGGAAGACGTTATCCCTAAGATGTGAGCAGACTAGTCATAGATGCCTGTTTGTCCCATAGATTTCCTAAGTGATGTAAATGAAAAGTGAAAGTAAAGAGAAATGAATAAAATAAGTAATCTCAATCATTTCTCTCTCTCTCTCTCTCTCTCTCTCTCTCTCTCTCTCTCTCTGTGTGTGTGTGTGTGAGAGAGAGAGAGAGAGAGAGAGAGAGAAAGAGAGAAGTCCGTGTGTGGCTGCATGTGTGTGACTGATGAAAAAGAACGTAACTCAAAAAGTGAAAGACATTGAATTGTATACAGAATAATTCTTCATCCGAAACTGTTGTTACATTGTTACTTTTATCAGGGAGAGTAAGTTAAGTACTGGAGAAAGAACCGATTGTACAGATACACACACTTCATAACTTCTGAACAGTAGTATTAATCAATGCAGTCAGTCGTCTTTGTATTCTCGTAGTTCAGTTACTGTGAATCATTGCTATAGCTCACCACCGCAGTGATATATTCACATTGTATTACACACTCACCTAAACCTTCTGATATATCGAGTATCTTTGCTAAAGGAGCAACCGAAGGGTTTATTACGTACAGAACATGCGTCTCCCTAAATTCAAGGCTACGTTTTCTCCACTGATTTGAAAAAGCTTGATAATTCTTTGAACCTACCTGTGTGTTAATCTACATAAAAGCCTTCTTCACAAATCTCTTCAATAGTTTTTTGATTAAATGGACCAAAGCAGGAAGGTTAAGTATAATCTCAGGAGTAGGTGTATATATTGTGACCTCTTTGCGCATGATCATTGTTTTACTGTGAACTCGAAAACTAACAACTTTGTTTTCTCTCGAATAAAGCACAACTGTGTAAAATCTACTGGGTTTCTCTATAAATAATAGCGAAAACACTTTTTAACTTTGAGATGGAGTTTAAATTAAATCTCTGGATTTTGTTACCCACTGTTTGAGACAATCGATACCAACTACTTCTGATGCACGCTTATATTACCAAAATACTGACTTACTACTTCGGATGCAGCTAAAGTATAATAAATTACCTGGAATATGGCAATGTTATCTATTCAATCTTTTCTAAATTTTTTTGTCATTTTCTAATTAAATTTTGCTTCAGGTTTCTCGCATTATTTTAAACTTTATTCTGAATCGTTTTGGTGGACTGAACTGAAACCATTTTTCTTCTGTTACATGCTGAAGCAGTAAAGGAAATTGATTGAATTGTTATTGATATCGGTAACAAGCTAGTGAACTTCCAATCTTTTGCTAGTGTGGACTCCAAACCGCTCCGTTCAATGGACCCCCCGGGACTTCAACCTGTGACCACACGTGGGGCCTATTTACGTACTTTCGTTTGTTTAGAATTGGAAAGAACTAGTTGAGACTGATTCCAAGAATTTAAAAGAAATAGAATTTAGAAATGGATTACTTTATGTCTCATGACGTATTGACAAATACTTTTTTTTTTTGCTTGTTCCTGTCCTTGAGGACGTTGTACGAGTGGTGTGAAAAATACCAAATCATGTTTTTTTTCCTTCTGTTGTTTTTTTATTTGTTAATGTTATGCATAGAACAAAATGTTCACGGTCCATGAGATTGAGGTCAGAATTATGCAAAGAAGAAAGAGATCATCAAAGTAAAGAATAAAAGACAGGAGTGAGAATTCAATCACCTCCGCAAACTGAATGAACAATAGCAGAGGAGAAGGAGCTCAAGAAATTAAAAAAAAAACCTCTATTGATAGAATTGTTGTACTTTGTTGTACTATGTGAATGCCCGATATCTGCATTTGTTGAATCATATTATATGCAGGACTACTTTGGAAAATGAGCTTCTGGCAATTGTGTTTTCAAAAGTTATGTTCTACTTTCTTTCCCTTCTACTCCTGTTAATTTCAACCTCGATTGATTCATACACAAAGTGTTTGCTTTCCATTTGTATTTTTGTATGTCTTTGTAAATTTGCATTCCTATGTATCTAACATTATGTAGACCATTTTTTTTTTAAAATAAAATTTCGCTATGCTGATAACTTTCTCGGGATACTAATAGAAATATTTTTTCTATAATTATTTACTTCATGAAATTCGTTTAGAAAGAGTTGAAAAATTGATTTTGTTGTTCTAGAAGAGAAATACGTGTTGTATTTCATTAGTGACTCGCGGATAGCAATAGAGATAAAGCTTGTTGAATGAAAGTATATATTTTTTACTTTTGGTAAAATATTATAGTGGGACTATTACAAATTACACTGATGAAATTTGAAAGTTTATTTTTATTATTTTTAGAGCAT
>JAGDQP010060366.1:0-12216 GCA_022664845.1 Lepisma saccharinum
GCAAGTTTCCATCTAGTAGGGTATTCGGAAGTAGCTAGTGACTTATTGAAAATTACTTGTAGTGTATATTTCAGTATCTCCGAACAGCCTTTGATAATAAAGGGTGGCACTTTATCAGGTCCATTAGATGTCCGTGGTTTCAGTTTTTTAATGGGTTTTCTACGTCTTGTAGTCCAACGTGTTCAAGGGATAATTGATCTAAGAGTTCAGAACTATTGTGTTTTGCAACAGTAATAAGGTTATATTTTGACATATTGTGTATCACCTGGAAGTTCTTCATGAATGCTTTTGCGATAGCTTTTTCATCCTTTCTAAGCTGACCCTCGTGATTTAGTACATTTCATTTGGATTTATGTCCTTTATTCTTTTATATATGTCCAGAAGCTTTTTGGATCGGTTAAAATGTTATTTTCGCAGTTATGCAAATATGTTATTACGCGGAGGTGATCTCTCTTTTGGTGATAGCATGTATTTCCTTAAATTTATCATAATGATACGTAGGATCCCCAATTGATTGTTTTCATTTTCTACGGTGGTATACCTTTATCTTGATCAGTTTAATTATGTAATTTGAAAACTAGACAGGATAATTTGATTTCGATCTCTTTCGCGGTATAGATTTATCAAAAATATCATATAATTTGTTATAGTATGAATGAAAAGCTTCATCAACAGTCGAGCTATTAGATACACTTTCCCAATTAGCTGATTCAATAAAGCGATATAATTGTTCATAATTGGCTTTGGAGAAGTTGTAATCCATTAATTGTGACTTTGTTGCATTTTTTATTCGCTTGGTGTAGAGGAATTCTGCTAATAAAGCAGGGTGATGGGCATCCTCAGGGACGATTGAGTCATGTTCACGCGTTACAAGAATACTGACAATGTTGGAAAGTACTAAATCTAAAGTTTTGCCATATGTGTTCCTGACATCATTGAGAGATTTTAAGTTATAAATATTAGTAAAACAATATAATTCATGGCATATCGATGTTGAACTAAGAAAATCAGAATCGGTTCCTGTGACGTCTCGGATATTATAATCACCTATTAGGAGAATGTTGCTTTCAGGTGGTAATACTATTTATAAAATCAAAATAACCTTGATATACTGAATGAGGAGACGCAGGTAAGATGTAGACAACACACACAGATATACTAATAATATTATTTGCAAACAGCTTCGCTAGTATACCGTCTACACCTGGTATATCAGGAGAAGAAACTCTCTTAACTCGATTTTTTTTATTCACAACTAACAAAACGCCACCACCTGACTTTTTCCGGAAGAAAGTAAATTTCTATCAACTCTTAAACAACATATCTTGAGTCAAAAATTTCGGAATTAATATAACTATCGGTGAGCCAAGTCTCAAAAAATGCAATCGGTTGGTAGTTACTGTTTAAGATATTTTCATACAAAGTATTTACTTTTTGTTCGGAGACCACGTGTATTGTGTATGTACAAATTAAAGTAAGCTTGTTTTCCTGAGAAAGCATTAGACGCAGGGTCAGATTTGTTTGCATCTTCTTTTGGGTTCGCTGAACCACTTCCCCCCACTCCATCACAATCATCCCTTCTTACCTGGATGGTTGAGTTTCAGCTACATTTCCGCAGGCTATTTACGCTGGAATTTTTTGCAATGAAGCTTCTAGTAGTAACTACTGATTTCAAATAGAGAGAGAGAGAGAGAGAGAGAGAGAGAGAGAGAGAGAGAGAGAGAGAGGAGGATACAATAGATACACTGCTTACTGCAAGGTTATTTGTATTTCTCTCTGAATCATTTGACCTGATAATTTCAGTTCACTTTTACCTGTTATTGGCCCAAGGGTCACTCCTGTAGACGACTTTCCAGGAGGTCACAGGGGGTGGTAGTGGTGAGAGAAGAATGAGGTGATGATTGTGTTTCTTCTTTTACTGAGTTTCCTTTCCTTCCTGCAAGCTGGGTACCCTGGGTGGGGGCAGATGTCTCAGACGTAGCTTCTGTCTTTGACTTTCCTGTTCCGTTGTTTTCACGATTAATTTTTGTCCTTGCCGTAATGTTCAATTAAGCCTTCTTCATCTAGTTGAGACAAAGTAAGTATTTTCCTATTGCAATACAAATATCTGCCCTGTAGGTGAGCAAAACTACTTGTTTGTTTTTTTCGAAATTAAACTAAATGCTGTTGTAGTTTGACACGTTCGTTGTGCACTTTATTCTAGAAGTCCTGTTTCATATAGACCGATGTACCACATAGTTTACTTTTATTTCTCAAAATACGTTCTTTCGTTTTAAATAGCAAGAAATAACAAATAATTGGTCGTTCAGTACCATTACGTTTTCTGCCTAAGCGATGGCAACGTTGTATACACTGGTCACTTAAGTGTATTCCCAATCGATCACTCATCACTTGTTTTACTTTTTCTTCCCCACGTTCCCAACTTTCCTGTCTCTCTTCTGCAATACCATGTATTACAATATTCTGTCACCGTGTGCGGTTTTCAATATCGTCAATCCTATCTTCAAGATAGTTCACGTGATCTTGGAGTCTATTAACTTTCTTCGTAACGCCATTAAGTGCACTTTCCATGTTGAGAAATTTACCCATTACACTGTTAATAGTTTCTTTCATTTGTATAACGTCTGCACATATTTCCTCATTAGAAGCACTAGCGCTTTTCAGAATACCCTTTATTTCAGCAATTTCATTCTTTTGAGGGTTGGGGGGAGTCAGGATGTTCTTCATTGAATCCGCACAGAATAAAACGACTGAAAATACGTCCAAATACAATGTGGGTAGTTGAAATCCATGGTTTCTCAACAGCGGCATAGATGAGGACAACCTTGACTCAGCAGTGGATAGAAAAAGGCTTAATATGATGATCGTATCTAGAAAAATACACACACACGCGCAATGAAACATTAAGAGTGACAGTAGGGCACAAAATCACTAATTTAGAAATGTAGCAATCCTACTGTCCATAAATGTTGTTCCTGAGAACACCATACAGGATTAAAGTCACTCTATTGAATGCCGAACAAAATAAGAACGAGGGATACGTAAGATTCTCTCTCTAAATCTACCAAGTAAAGGAAAAAAACAAATCTAATCCAAATATATGTGTAGACGCGTCACAGATAATGAGCATTGTAGGATACGTAATTTGTTTTTAACCATCTTATTGGATTGTGCGCAAAATGTAATATCACTACGCGAACTGAAAAAGAAAGGCAAACATAAATCCCTTTTCACTAGTTTAGCAAGTATCTCATCCCATTCCGGGGAAGTCTGTAATATAGAATTTCATCTGTCGTATTATATTTGTACCGAAACAAATGAACATACGTCTCGTCTTTCCGTAGATCTATAAAGAATACCAAATAATTAAATAATCTTTTATCAATTAATGTAATATTCAGTCTAATGTTATGTAATGAAATTGAAATTGAGACAGAATATTGATTTCCGTTTAAACAATTACAAACAAGTCATCCGTCGTCTCTATGGAAGTACAGAGTAACCTAAATAGATAAGAAATTAATTTCGATAAATTATGCGCACAGACGTCTATGATTCGACATTTGAAAATATACTTCTAGTTAGTTTTAAAGAGGTAATTGACTAATGTCTCGACGAATATGGTTTCCAACTAAACATTATTTTGGAAATATGAAATTGTGTTCTATATGGTCACTAATTGGAAAGAAGAGGGATTTGCTTTGATGTGCACAATCTTCATTATTTTAATCTTATTTAGTTGTTTGTATATTAATTGTACCTTTGTAATGTTCTGTTTCTCTAAGATGAAACAAGACTGCCGCTCTTATAGATGCACGCATAAACACACGTGCTCAATATTCTAATTCTTTCGTGGTTCATTTATTCTAATATTCGGGGCACAGAAGAGTAGCAACTTTTGATTCTTTGGCTGAGTTATTTATAATGTAAGGAAAATAAAACCAAAAGTACCAAAAGTGGCAGCAGCTGAGTTGATAGCGCTTTGGCGTTACATGCAGAATATTTGAACCTAGGTGTAAATGACTTTCACTATCTGAGATCTTTTTAATAGCAAATTCAGAGCTAATACTTTGCAGCAATACTAGTCGCTACCTTCTTTTCATAATCTTTTCTCTTTCTTATACCAACCTTTTCCAAAGCTATGTTAGACCAATAATACAAGAAACAATCGAAACAAAATTCCTATGAGAAATCAAATATTTAATCGGTTCGAGCTGTAGGTTTCTTGATCAGAAGAAAGGTAATACCGATACATCACTAAAACAGATGAAATTCTAGTGAATGTATATGATGTAGTAATAACAAAATCATAGAATGCCTTTAAACTTTCAAGCAGCGGATGCTTCGAGTAATCCCTAGCTATAGTTCACTGATTATTTGGTGATATCAATCGATGACATTTGAAGAGTAAAAATGTCAAACTTTCTAAACGTTATTGCTTGAAAAAACACTTTTGCCCCCTAGCATGTTCGATGTGCACACCCACACGTTCCCACCTTTGTTCCATGTGCTAAGTCAATCAGGAATAGGTAGAGCACAAGGGAGCAAAGTCATGCTGCCTGCGATATGATGTTCCAAGCGCTAGACTGACGAGAAAATTCACAATTTCTTAGTTAGTGGTCACTTTTTTAAAGTTACCGTAGATATTTCACCATAATAGATAATGCATGAAAGATAGGCCTTCATTCCACAAACCTTACGGCAGATGGTTGACTCATTCAAACGTGTTAATCCATTTAATGTAATTCCAATGTTTTATTTGACTTTATCGAATCTGGGTAACAGACGCTACTAATTACGTTGTGTTCACACGTCATGGTTGTCCTCTTCTCAGACAATTCTCTGCCAATTCTCCCAGCAGTTATGTTTGTTTAGAAAACAGGGAACAATGCGTTTTACCATTAACAAGCTTCGGAGAAAAATAGCAGTTAAGTTAGTAACTGCTATTTTTCATCGGTTGTAGCAGTCATAGCAATTTATCCTATATAGAAGTGAAAAAATGTTGCTACGCTATTTTGCCCATGTCAATTTCGAATCTATTTTTCAAGGCTTTCCTAATGTTTTATTTTGCTTTCTTTGTGTGTTGTATAGATGCGCCATCCCTTCCACATATCAATCCGGCCTAAAGTAGATTTTCACTTTTTTTACTTTTATTGTCTTCTTCAAACTACCGATTCAATTTTCTCTCCTGTATTGCTTACATGATTCGACCAGATAAAAGATATAGTATCTGAGGACCAATGTTGTTGAATGAGTTTTTATAAGAGTTTTCCATTCCAATTCTTGTTGATTTATTACTGCAGAAACTGGTATGGTTCATTTAATGCAGCGCTCCCAAAATATTTTAAACTTTCTGGGGACGTGTTTCCTTTGGAAACGTCGAGGTTGGGCCGACGTTTGCAAAGCTCTAATGAAGCAGTATCCAATATGTATTGCACGTATTAAGAGTTTTATTGCAACTTATCGTAACTGAGAAGCGCGAACATATTCATAAATATCTTATGTCGAATACGTTGGCATTATTAAGAAATTTGTGAGTTACATCAGATTAATGTCAAGTGCTACGGTTTATATCCTAATTTTCACATACAATGTACTAAAATATGAAATGAACTCGACTTGTAAACTTCCATAATTTATTACAGCGTCAAAATTACAGCGTTTAAAATTTCAATTATATTATTACAGTATGTTGTATGCTACTATGATAAACTTAATGATTATCTAATCATAACTACATAGATACAAGAATTTTAAGTTCTCCAATGTGCCTTTTAAATAATGCTTGGTAACATGTCGTATAGCTGTAGTTGGATAGCTCATCGTTAAGACTCTCTCTCCTAATAGACCATTGCAATATTGAGTTTTAAATTGCAGTTTCGACTAGAGCCAATACCACTATATCGGAAGTGGAAACCAGTCACTAGTTCACTATTCGTTAACTATAATTTTCAAAATAAATTTTTCGTTCAAGAAAGAATGATTTACTAACATATATTCCCAAGTATTTATATCCTTAAAACATTAAATTTTGTTCTTAATCAATTGAGGCCTCTAGAATAGCAGCGATGTTTGCGGGATAAATGCACTTCAAGTTTCCCAACATTGTCTCTCGCGATGTACTGCTTGCATTGACCTGCAATTTTACTCATATCCTAGAGGTATAAGCCAATGACACTCTCAGTCATTATAGCAGACGGTTCATAGAATATAGCTGATACACAAAAGTAAAAATAGACGTGTTGGCGCATACGTCGTTGCTATTCAAGAGGCCTCAATACAAGTGTTGATTATAGGAATATAATAATGTTGACTTAGTTGATTCTTTGGATCTGTTCTATTATTAAACATGAAATTTGTGTTAAATTTATTCTAAGATATTATAAACATACACTTATTATTGGTAATGTTTTAACTTATTTCAAAAGCATAATTATTTTTACTTAATATCACTTTCTTTTAGGTGTCTATGGGCTATCATTCTTGTAGTTATCTCAGCGTTTAGCATTTGGATAGTATTCAGTAGCTGGGGAAAATTTCAGGAAAATCCGACCGTTACTTACATCAGTGTGAAATTCCTTGAAACTAAAGAACAAAAAATAGAAACGGCAGTATTTGTGTGTCCAAAGGAATTATCTGACCCTGTGTATGTAGATAAATTTATTAAAACGTAAGTACAACTCACCAAATATTTAAGAATTCGAAAGTCTGTGAAGCATCAGAATCGACCAAATTTAATAACATGACTGCACTAATTAATAAATATAATATTTTGAAACAGTCTTGTTATAAATAAACTTAAGTCGTTATTTCATAGATAATTCTGTTACCTTGTTTTTATTCCACTGTATATTTTAAACCATTTATATATAACCATCGTTTACCTAATGGTAGTAAGATTTGATAAAAATAACAAGTTCTGAAACTTGCTAACAATTATATATCAATGTTTGTATCTAGTTATACCATAAATCAGGGAATTTCAATCCAGAACTTTCGCTCTGAAACGACTTTTTTAGTAATTGGGACAAAAGAAGTTTTAATTCTTTTTACCAAAATTTTAATAGAGAGGCCGAATTAAAAGCTGTTATGTTGCTACTTTTTACTTGATAAATACAAGCAAGCTAACGTATGAGTGTCGAGTAAGGCCAAGGTATTCATAAACATAATAAAATATATCTTAAATCAATGCAATTACAACTAAATAGAACTTATTTAAAGATTTAATTAGATTAAGTTACGTAAATGCAACTTTATTTATAACATTATTGTAGATCAATGATTATTAGGTTAGTTTGCATCAGAATTGTCTCAGTTAGGTTAGATTGCATGTGCATACATGCAGTTAGGTTTCTGTATCTGAAGATGGTTCCAATCAGTATACACAAAACGTAACTTTGTGTTTTCACAAAGAACAAAAATCACGCATCTCTCCGTAACCGTACTACAGTTCCAACTGTGGGAACAAAGCGCCAGTTGGCATCACGTCTGCTAAAGACCGCTCTTTTCAGAGAACTACCAAAAGGATAGGCTACAGATCAGCCAATCAAAAGAACGTATCAGCCTTCAAAATATCAAGTTAAGCATAGCTACTAAACATGGAAAATAGCACAACAAAGCCATGTTTGGTCTAACTAAAATATAACTTGATACTAAACTAACAAAACTAACCTCTCCTCTCTATATTTATTGCCAAGATAAACTACAGATAACAAGTTCATATTTGGTAAGACAAAGCAATAGAGATCTCAAAAGTCAGATACTAACACTCAATATAGAATCAATATCATAAATACATGGTCACCTAGGTTATCAAAATAATAACTATACATAAAACCTTACATGACTTAAAAATTCGCATGCATGCTCTCTGTCACTCACAACAAACAACAGGGAAGGCCTTCCATAAACAAACATCATGGATCCAAAACCTTAGATAAAATTTAGATCTTTATCATAAAACTTGTACACTCTCTTAATACATTGATTCAAATAGAATAGCAAAAACATTTCCAAATGCATAAAGGAAAACTCATATGCCATAACCTTTAGCTCAGATTTTGACACCCCTAAAATACTGTGGTATTGGTTAATTGTGAAACTAACTTGAATCCAGCAAAAGTATTGTATATTATCACATACAATGAGAAGCTATTCATTTGTATACATCTGCCAAGACTCATCTCAATATGTCTAAACTCAAGAGAAGATCACACCAATTGTAGTGTGAAAATATAGAATACCGATAGGCTATTATTGAGTACTTTCCTTTCTTACATACACTCAGTTAATTCCAATTAAAACAGGGCAACACATTAAAATCTCAATCATAAGAAAATTTTAAAACATAAGAATTAAAACATCGTAGGAGATAATGTAACATTTTTAATATTTTATTTTATATAGCAGTAAGATAATTTCGGAGGGTTTCTGTTCTCACTTTGGACGTTGACTTCCACAAGTTTAGGACATTGTGAAACATTCTGTGGTTATGAAATTGAATTCGACCCATCAGTCAAGCGTGAGTGGATCTATTCACCGGAACAGAAAAAGTCTTTCAGTAGATGGAAAGTAGGTCTTCAATCATCTCTTCCTCTTAGTGAAACCGCCATGGGAATATAAAAGATAAGATAATACCCCTGAGTTGGAGAGCTTACTAGAATAATCCATCCTCATCTCAGGAAACACCATAGACACACTGGACACTCCTGTAGAAACCACTGCATGATAACCAGGAACTCTACTCGTCAATCCACAAGTTCCCCTCTGGTTCAGGATTCCAAATTCATCTCCACCTTTGTTTGAAACGCTAACTTAATCCAACTGCCTGGTTTGGTGTCTTGGATCCGCCCTTTACTTCTTTAGAGAACTACGAGATTGGTTCTCCTTAGTTTTGAGTTCAGCACAAGCTTGGATCGGCACCGGACCTTTTGGTTTCTGGTATCTCAGATTGGCAATTCTTATTTTATTTTATTTTTGGGGCCCTCCTAGACACCCCTACCTCTTTGGCTTATTGACACAACTTTATTTCGAGTAGAGCGAATCATAAACGGATTCTTCAAAAAGTTGGGGTAGGCCGTCCCCCGTTTCTTTTCCCGATTATGATATGCAATTTGTCTTTTACATTAACATCCATTTGTTGTGCCAGTCAAGTATTTGTTTGGTTTCGATACAGCTGATTGCGAACAATGTCCATCATCGACACCACGTTCTGCAGTCACCAGGTGTGCTCATTGTACTTACAGTCTTGTGCTGGAGATACGCGAGCGGCTTTGAAGGTGATTCAGTGCATATCTGTGCTAATTTGTTTAATCTTTTCTATTCCGACTGAACTGTTATCATGGCGGTCCCGCTTCAGTTTGTGTTAATGTTTTCCGTTCTATACTTCTTAATAGCAGTTATTGTATGCATCATGGATTATCACATCATGTACTGCTCTTGTTACCGTAGTTTCGTGACAACCGGTACCTGACTCTTCATACAGTCTCCGTGTTAGCATAGAGTAAATACGTCATAGAGATTTTTGGTTTTATCTAATACGACAATGTGTTCTGAAGACCTTTTCCAAATAGTTAGTGTCTAGCTGCTCCCTGAAAGAAATATGAGTATTTTAGATTTATGCTGCAGTATTACCAACTAATTACAGAGAATCTTGTTTCACTGATTTTTTTTTTATGAAGAAAAATTAATTTGAGTCTTTTACAGATTTCAAACAAAAGAAAAAGGGGGAAAGACTTTCTTCAATCTTCAACAAACTGTGTGTATGGGGGATGGGGGTGTCGGGATCTAGCTCAAGTTATGTAAAAGCGTTAGATGTCTCGCTTTCGAAGTTGAAAGACCCGCGGGGTATGTTCGTGAAGAAGGTAAATACCGTATGCTACGAATAGTCGATTAAAGGAAACGAGTCCGAGGGTAGTGGTTGAATCTTCCTTTGAATGCATATCACACAATTTACTTGCATAGTTAGTGTATCCCCTCCCAACACATCGAAGCTTTTCCGAAGGGTTTTGCTTGGTGTGGGGAAAAGGATTATCATACAGTACTTCTTTTTACTTTCGACTGACTATATTTGTTGTTAGTATCATCACAAAGTAAATATGTATACCGGTGCATCTATATTTACATGATTAGCTACAACAATTGTGTTTTCTGTTGAGTTCTCAATGTTTAACCACTAATAAATATTGTGATTTTAACAATCAACTCTCTGGTATCATTACTCATAGACTTACATCGCACTATCATTTTTTCCTGGGTGACTTTTTAATTGCGAAAATGAAACACGTACTTCTTTAAGCTTAGTCACGCACTGGTAATTCAAAAATTGAGAGAAAGAAAAAAATCAGTTGATAAAAAAAATCACTAACATTTTTAAGCTCTTCGGTTCCATCTCGGTTCCACTTTAAAATCGGATTCGAACTCAGAACCTTGGAGACGCTGGCCGGACGTCTGAGATACATGGTTGTTCTTAATTTAAGATGAAAGAGAAAAAGCGAAAATAAAACTCATTGGATTCATCTCATTCCAAGCCCGCGACTTTTAAATCCGAGTTTGGGCAGAATTAGTATAATTTAAGGTATAATTTTGTACATTTTATTATGCCTCGCCTCGTCTCGTTTTGTCCCGTAAAATATAGAAGCATAGCATGCCAACAAAAATATAATGTAGGATATTGCAACATGCTGATCAAGGTTTAAGAAAGTCATTGCCCAGACTCAGGGTGTAGCACACGGAGCCACGCCCACCAAATAGTTTGTGTGCACCAAAAATAAAAAAAACAGGGATTATACAGTAGATATACCGTTTTGGGCACTTTTTACACAATACTTGTGTGTCAGTCCATGTGAAATGGTCGAACTTTGTTGTTAAACCCGTTTCAAAAAATATTATTTTAAGTATTTATATCCCTTATATAAGAATAGTTCAAAACGATTATTATTTTATATCAATCTATTTATTAATGGCAGCCATTTTTGTGTTGCGGCGCATACCAAAATATGTGTTAGCAGACGTTTAAGGAAAACGCAGTATATGCGGACTCGTTTATCACAGGACATTCAAACAAAAAACCGTTCTTTCCTTTAAAATACGCTTAATAATTTTAGTTCTCTGATTGGAAAGAAACAAAAACATAATCAAACTGGTCAAAATGGTATTCGAATATTATTCGGGAGTTAGAAACAGTTTCAGTCTTCAGGACTCTTTTTCTCCCGGAAGGGATTTAGTATCAAAGTTCATTTTTGTGCACAATTAACATATCAAAGTACCTTGAAGGTTGATATGGATCGTTATTTTTCATGAATTTTAAAAATCTAAAAAATCGTAATTTGTTCATATTAAATGCTCAATATATCTGGTGAAACAAAATATAAAAATCTAATTCCTTCACACGTTATATATTTATGTCTAAAGAAACTGCGGTGAAAATTTTAACTTTGATATTTTAATTTGAAGAGAGCTAAAAAATTTGTGCAAATTTGGGTGAATAATGTTCGTGCGTGTTATGGTATGAATTTGGGAAATTCTTATCTCTGGTGGGTGACCAAATATAAATCTATTCTTTCTACACGTTATACATTTAAACAGGAAGCACTAAGTATGAATTTCAACTTTGATATTTAATTTTGAAATTAAGATATGTGAGTGCGCGCTATGGTTATATTACCACCAAAGTGCCCAATACAGATATGAATACGGAAATTAGATCCTGAAATGTCCTTGTAAGAGAGCTTATTGTGTTTATATATCCAATGTTCAGTTGGCATCATGGCTGCTCTGTATGGTCATTTTTGTTATGTTATGCAACCAAGCCTTTGGCAAAATGTTACCATCTTTCCATGAGTGTGGGAAACGCTTGTACAGCTGTCTGAATCTATTAGTACTTGAGCATTTCAATTATCATTACAATAGTAATATCGTTATTCTGATAGTAATAAAGCATACTTCTTTTCGGGACTATTCTTTGTACGAGTTACTAAAGCATGCACGGGCATTATTCATCTCCAATTTGCAAATTTGTAATCCGTGATAAATTGTAGAATAATTTGATTTTTATCTGGTCTCCCATCAGAGAAGGATCTTCAATGTCCCTGCCAAAGCGTGCACGGGCATTATTCAACAAACTGATTGATAATTTGTATTTATGACCTTCAGGCATCTAAGACGCAGGGGGAAATGATACCGGAAGGAGTTGCCCAGGCCTAAGACTCAGGGGGA
>JAGDQP010060367.1:0-12216 GCA_022664845.1 Lepisma saccharinum
TATATATATATATATATATATATATAACCATTTTTTAAATCTTTAGGTACTTCTGGTTCAAGCCCACTCCCAAATATGTGTGTAATATCTTATTATTTTTTACTAGTTTGTCGTTCTCTTTAACAGATATCACATCAGCCTAATGATGGCATACAGCTAACAAGGTATTTACACAATGACAGGAACCATTCTGTTCCTGATTCACACCAGACAGGCCTGAGCAGGCAGCTGTCTCCGTCTTGGTTATCTCTAGTTTATAAGTTATAAATTGACTGTGCATTTCCAAGTGTTTTCCTCAGTCACACCCAACAAGTACCACGATAATACCTCTGGCATCCATCATGTTGGGTACCATCACCGTTCCAGACTCCTGTCTCTGAGTTGAAGACATCCCATTTACAATTTATTCGGTGACTATAAATTTCCTAGGCTTTTCCGTAGTCATACTAGGCAAGTGCAGGGATGGTACCTCGAGCACAGGTCCTGGCGACTACCTTTTTTGTTCTCTTACCAGTCCTAGCCCTGTCTCCATTTTAGAGATCTTCAATTTGTACTACGGATTTTCCAAAGTTTTCTTCAGTCCCACTATACAAGTGTCGCGATGGTACCTCCAGACAGGGCCTGATAACTCCCGTCTTCGTCTCGGAGACCTTCATTTTACAAGTTATTCAATGACTGCGTTTCCTGAGCTTTTCCGCAGTCACACCAGGTAAGTGCTGCGATGATACCTCGGTCAGGGTTATCACCTTCCTTGTTCCCAAGTCCTGTCTTCATCTTGGAGACTATTCATTTACACGTTATTTACCGTGTGGATGGGTTTTCTCGGGGTTCCACCATTTTTACAAGTTATTCAATGACTGTTTTCCAGTCACACAAGACACGTGGCGGATTAGTACCTCCAGCATACGTTCAAATATGGACTTCGTTACACATACAAAGTAACAAAAGTATTTTCTTACATAGCGCCAGGCAAACCAAAAAGGTAGCAACTAGCACCTTCCGTTCGGCATTCAGCTCGTGAAACGCTACATAAGTTCCATTTTCTCTAGCAAGCATCGTAAGCTCACACATCAAATCTCAAGCCAAACCAGTACCGATTCATCATTACAGATCCTATCTTTTCGTCACCTATAGTTCCATTCACATTCAGCTTTCCGGTAACTCCAAACAATAAGTACGACAATCATCTTGCAAAAACAACGTCCCAAGGATATCCCTGATCAGTCTCAACAGTACACATTCAATGTATTTTTTTAAAGAATCTCTACTCTGGCTTCTGTTTCAACAACAATTCTCTGCATGGTCTTGAATGATCCAAGCAATTAACTCCACAACTTTCTCAGAAGCTAGGTTATGTAACAGCACTCATCATCTGGTATAAGTATGTATTATTTTCTCAGTTCACTAGCGCCAAGTATCTTTCTCTACAGTACAGCGTATATGCCCTGCGGAAATCCGAGGTAAATTATTGTTCGAAATCTACTTCGTTAATCTTTTAAAAAGTGAAATGTTCTTCAGTAATTCTTATATGGAACTACAAAAGATTTACTGTAGACATTTTTTATGGGCTTACAAGTCGTGTAAAAAGTTTTTTCTCCGAAGTTTCGAATATCTGACTCTCAAGTGTTCTTCTAGAAGAACACGAAAAGTACGATATTTAAAATCGAAGAAAAAGTTTGTACACGGCCCGTAAACTATAATAATCTCTACAGTAATGCTTTATTATTGTGAAAGTATAAAGAATTTTGTAAAAGTTTTAGTTTTTCTAGACTGCTAATGTGCACGAACATTTTAAATAGTTATTTCGAGTGGAAAGATGTCTACATCTGTAGATGCGTTGATTCATAATTGTTCAACTTTTATAGTGTTAAAAGTTTTTTCCGTATCTATAACATAAAGAAATAGACGTTTTAAAATGTATAAATAAACGTCTAAATAAATGTTTTGGGTGCTAGTTCGCACTAAAGTTGATGATTCGTCAGTGCATTTTTGGAATTTTATACTATACTTTAAAAGAAAATTAATTTCGCTAAATATTTAGAACTGCCGATCCATGCCCCAATTCAAAAATGCTGCGCACGCTAGTGTTCATATAAGGGGATTTTATGGGTGGTTTACAGACTCGCCTTTCTAAATGCACTTAAATCTTGCTTTAGGAAGCCGATAAAACGCCAGAAATGATTGATCAAACCTCAGCACATTAGCATCTATGAATTGGCATCGAAAAATCTTGAATACGAAACAAAAAACGCCATATTTGTTGTATGGAAGTATATAAAACGTCGGAAATGGTTGATCAATTCTGATAAAACGATTTGCAATATCATTACTTAAAATTTCCATTCAGTGGGTTGCAGTGCCAGATCTAAGGGGGGGACAAAGGGGGGCAAGGGTCCCAGGCGGCACGTTTAAGGGGCGGCAAACAGCTAAAAAAATAATAAAAGCTCCTAAACTGCCTATTAAATGGTTTAATAGACGTCGTCAATATCTGAATTTCTTTTAGGAGATGATGATTGCAATGGAAACTTTCAACAGCTCATTTAGCTTATGTCTAGATATTGTAATGTAATGAAAAAGTGGTTTCGTGACCGGAATTTGCGACCATATCAAGTATCTTACTTAGGAGGGAAACCCCAGAATGAATTCATTGAGTTGCTTGCAACAGAGACAAGGAAAATTTTTGATGAACTGAAAAAGGCAGATTTTTTTCAGTTATGGCAGATTCAACGCCTGATACTTCTATCAAAGACCGTCTTTCTGTTGTTCGTTGTGTTCATGAAGAAGGTAAGGTTAAGGAGCGAATTCTTGAAGTTGTTGAACTTCCTGACAAAAATGGTGCGTGAACTGCAAAGAATCTGATGTTCTTGTATATAATGATAATGAATTAGAGTTGAACAACATAGCATTTCAGTCTTATGATTTTGTCAGCGCAATGTCAGGAGATAACAAAGGAGCAGAGAGAAAGTTATATGAAATTGTAGGTCGTGAAATCCCTTACACTTTTCAGGCACACAGACTAGTAGAAGTAATACACACTTTAGGGGTACCACTTGAAACTTGTTTTGGCCATACTTACTGGATTTGTGGTTGTTGACGGTCACGTGATCATCTTATTCGTTGACCTACTGATATGAGCTTATCTGTTTTCGTACTGATATCACCTTATCTGTTGACATGACGTTATCTGTTAACGTGTTGATATCAGGTTATCTGTTATAGTTTCACTTGAAGATTGATAAAGTTTGCAATATATATTTCTATATTGTATATTTGTATGCAATATATATATATATATTCAAACATTTGGTGAAAGCGTGAATGATCATAAACTTTTTCTTGAGTACTATAAAACTTTCAAACAACAGGGTCTTGTAAGTATTTCTGTGAATTCTTTTTTCAAAACTTGTAGAGAATTAATACGTAATAGTGAATTCATTGCACAACTCATACCTGAAGTTATTCACGAATATTTTTCACTAGAATAACCTTTATTCACGTCTTCAGGACAATACATCATTGACATGCAAGGTTTTAAAAACTCTTTTCATGAATTTATTATGAGAGAATTTTGCATAGTATCGTGCATATCTTCTATTCCACTGTTTAGTAACGCCACTTTTATTTCACTGCCTTGTGAAATTACAGAATTAGGACTTAAATTGGAATGGTTAACACAAAACTTTCATAATTTAGAATGGGGCAGCTCAGATGGATATAACGTTGCACATATTGTAAATATTACAACTATATACAAGTGAAGCTATATTCTTTTGCAAAGTTCGTGAAAGTACTATGGATTTAAAAACTATTTCACTTGGAAAGTGTTGATAATGTGAGTGAGAAAGAATGTCCAGAGCTGAAAACATTGAATTTGAACATTGGTATGTCAAAGTGTACTTATCATGCCCCTGTTGAAGTTAATGGTTGTGCACTAAGAAACTGCTTACAATTGCAGGATTGGATGAAAGATAAAAAAATGTAGAAACCTTATCAGCCATGGAAATGTAAGAAACATGTACAACTTGTTTTATCAACCAGTTTAGTTGATGTTCTTAATAAACATTATATTTATACTCTATTTTCTTTCTTTTTTAAAAAATATTTTAATAATAAGAGGTATTTAATAATAATCAAATAAATAAAAGATTTGTTTTACTATATATTATATATTAAAGTTTTTATTTACAGTTTTTTTCTTTCGATAATAATTTTTACAGGTGATTTTATAATTATATCATATTTCTTAAGATTGGTAATATGAAAAGTAGACATTATATTTTTTCCTCGTACATTGAAGTAAATAAATACAATACAGAATAGTCCACAAAGAATAGATTCTTCATGTTGAATTTGAGTTTTGTTTACACGATATAATTTACAATTTCTCCCAATCCCATGCCCTCATTGATAAACAGGTCCTCCAAAGTAAGGTATACCTCTACCTCTATGTATAAGTGTATAATTTTCATTTTGATGAGGGCTTAAAGTGAAGTGTTACGGTTAATGTCCCAGATGCGAATGGTAAATTTCGACCTGCATGATCCTTTAGTAGTATTCCTACAGTGTCAAATGAAAGTTTTGCAAGTGGAAAATAATGCACATTCTGAAAAGTTATGGTTTGTACTTTGCCATGATGATTATCGGCCATAGCTATAATTCGTAAAAGTGGCCCTTTTGTATCACCTACAAACTGAGGTTGAATAATATCTGTTTTAAAAAATACTTGATGAGGATAACCAATGTCTAAAACTGGCTGTTTAGGAATACGACTATCTTTTAAAATATTAACATCAGGTTCAAAACCTAATTGCAATACTAATATCGGTGATAAACGTAAAGATTTTATATTCTGATCAACTTTTACAGTGACTATATTTGAATATTCAAATTTTATACTTGGATTTATTTTATTCAATTCATCTAACAATTGTTGAACGGTGGAATATTATCCTTGAGTTATTGTATGTTTAACATCATCATGCCATATTATATTTTGACCAGTAGTAGTATTATCGCACTGTTAAGGAAATATTAATTTCACTTAATCCTACCATCCACGAATGGTTTAAGTGTATTTGATTATTAAGAATATTGGAAAAATGTGTTGGACTATTATTAGAATAACTTTGAATACTTCCATTTGAAGGATGTGTAATGTAAAAACTATCATCACTACTTCCAGAAATCATTTTCTTTTAAAATGTAGTGTTACGCTTGACGTTCCAGAATTGAAGTGGCAACTTTCCCCTTGCACATCCTTTAAGTCTACATGAAGAGTATCAAAATATTTCTTTTCAACTTTAACATATTGTGGACAATCAAAAATAAAAGATTTATTCTTTTCGTAATGATAATCTTGAATTCCAAGTTTTCGAATTAGCTTATCATGAAGAGATTAATCTTTTACAATATCAATACATACATTAATTTCTAAAGGATTAAGATAATCAAGATTTGTGTGGTAAGGTGCTGGAACATTTAGACACTTTGGTTTATTTTTTGGATTCACGGGATAAAAGTGAACTATGCATGGATTCACTTTTAAATGATTACTAAATTCTAAAATATTTTGCAATCCAGTACTAATAGCGAAAAGATATTCACGTTTAGGAAACTTTTCCAATCAAATATACCATAATAGAGCTCATAAGCGTATCTCTCAATAATTATATAACCTCAATCATCAAGTCCTGACATGCACCCCTAATGTCACAACAATTATTCAAACAATGACTTCAAATCTGAAACCAGTTTCTTCGTCATGTACCAACTGAGCCACACTCGCTTGATGACGACAATGTAATCTGATATCATACCATATAATACTAGCAATGCCGAAAATCCATAGTATCCCTTCATCAGGTCAACATATAAGATGATCACGTGACGGTCAGCAACCACAAATTCAGTAACTATGGCCAAAACCAGTTTCAAGTGGTACCCCTAAAGTGTGTACTACTTCTACTCAGACTTAACATGTTTCTGGAACATAGTTGTGATAAAAGTGCTATTATTGGTGATTTCTTCAGGGACGAAACGTTTAAATATCGTAGATAGTGAACTATCCAAATCTGAAGCAGCACTTTACTTGCGCAACCTTCCAAAGAACACGCTGGACAGGGGGAACCGAATCAAAGCTCTCTCTGCATCACTTAAAGAAATCGTTAAAATTTTAAATAAAATGACTAAAATCTTGTGAGCTTGATATTGACACAAAGCCGCAGCGCTTGGTCTGAACAAGAAATTGTTATCTTTTGACTTCATTGTTTCAATAATGTTTCTGAAGAATGTTATATATAAGGTTAAGATTTTAACACAGAAACTTGAAGAGAAGGAACTACTTTAGGTAATTCGTCCTCATTGAGAGCGTCATAAAATCATTTGAAGATATCAGAATTGATAGTGAAGAAATGAAGAAACAGATTTTGAGTATAATTTCGTATGCAGACTCTTTGGGTGTTGATGCTAAAATTGACATCAATTTCCATCATCGCCGTCGTGTTGAGCCTAAACGTCTGGATGGCAATGCTGAGTCGCAAGTTCATCATATGCTGGAGTATTTCTATTTAAAGGAGTTTAAAGCAGTGTTAGATACGCTACTTACCTTATCCACAGAAAATCTGAAGAAGTGCATAGAAATAGTCAAACCTCTTTTCTTAATTTTCACTAACCTATGAAGAGAATTAGTATTATTTTTGTTGAAGGAGCATTTTCTTTGTACCCAAAAGCTTTGAATGTGATACTTTTGCAGTGCTATCGGAGTTGGAAATACTCAGTGATCAGTGCACGAGTGAAGTATAATTATTAGGTGTAATGAGTAAAGCTCAAACTATGAAAAATATACTACCACTGACAAACAGCATTTGCAGTGGCGTATCCTGACTATTGAGTTTGGGCATGCAATGTTATTAATATTACTATTATTATTATTAAGAAGTATGTATGCGAATTAGAGATGACTTTCATCTAATTCTTCTTTACAAACTTGCAATTCCCTCTTTCTTATTGTCATAGACCTCGAGTAACGAAGTTCGACACATGGTAGTTTCACAGGTGATTTACAAGTGTTTCAATCGGATGCCAGTTTTCAACGATGAGCTCATGAAAAAGGTTACCGGAAAGGTGATAATTTCTTCTTGTTTGGGTGGTAAATATATTTTCCTACATAAAAAGAATAGGATGGCGTGGCGGGTATACACAAGACATCGAGAGCAAGAAAGAATTTGAAACAAAAATTATCATCTGTTGCCGCTCACGGAAATTACAGCTGCCACTAAGGAGGAAGTAATTAAGTTATTCATAACTTTTATCCTTTTCTAGATGAAAGGCAAAATTAGGAAGTATCCTGAGTAAAGTCAAGAAAATAAGAGCTACACATATAGAAGTTTATCTTGTGATTTTTCTGCAAATACAAAAATCCACAGATATTCCACACAGAATTCCACTCCATGCAAATTACACACAACTGTGAAAATTACATACATTTTGTGGAATTCCACATACATTGGCAGCGCTGCAACACACACAGGCTAGATGGCAACTATGCTGAATGCAACTTCTAGCCTTGCATGCATTTTGGATTTCTCCCGCTTCATTCACCCAATAAACCACACGTTCACAGGCAAGCGGACGACAAAGATCTTGAGTAGACGCCCACATACATAGACGAGAATACTGGAGCGCCACACGTGAACAGTTTAGTAAACTATTGCGGGTACTGGTCCAGGATATCAAGCGAAGTTTCGTAATTTCTCAAAATCTTTTCTGTTTTCTTCTTGGAAAATAATAAAATAAATAACCTAGAATCTGAAGGCATGCAATGCATGCCTTGCATAGTAAATGATCACCACAAATTTGTTGTTGTTTTAACTTGGCAACACCGCAGATTAAAGTCCAGGTCAGTGAAAAAAAAAGGTAACTTTTTTTTTACTATGCATATTAAATTGAACCAGTAAGAAAGGACTTGGCACAACAGGATGAGGTGATAGTACTAGGAGAGTTACATAATGGGAAGGCTAAACTTATGACATTTATTTTTGATGGGGGGTACTATACATATTGGGAAGGCGGAACTTATTGTACAGAAAACAACAAAAAGTGTGTCCGACGCAAAGGACGTGTTCACGATGAAGTGATACTATTACGAGGTTAACACATTTTATTTTATTAAGTTGATATGCATATTGGGAAGACTGAACTTGTCGCAAAGAACCTGACCCGATGATCTGATAATATTAGAAGGTTATCATATATTTTATTTTGATGATTTCCTATGAAGTTCAGCCTTTTTAATATGGATTATAATGTTCTTCATATATAAAGTTTTGTGAAGGTGAAATTACAGACCAATTTAGAAAATGACTGAACAGGAAGGAAAGAAGTTTAAAACTGAAGAAATCTTTTCTCTGATTTGCACACGAACTATCATACTCATTTTGAAATCGTTCCAAGTTAAAGTCTAGGTTGATGCAATGTTGAGATTAATCAACTATGACATGTTAACAGCGAGCGTAGAATCTGATGAAATAAGTGAAGGAAATGAGATCAGAAAAGTTTGTATGATACTTGTTATCAAACCATTGTAGTTTATTTTCTGGCTTAGTTAAATATATGATAAGCTAGAGCTAATGTACAGAAGATTAAATTCACGTGAAAAAATGACGCTTGTGTATAATCTTCTTTAAAGATTGAAACATTGTCTTAACTATTATTTGATGAAAGCGGTACTCAAACTCGTGACGTCTGATGAAAATGCAAACAGGCCAGTGAAAGCCTGTTCACTATCTATGTAAATGATAAATAGTGTTTTAGGAAGATATGATGCCTCTTTGTAATGTTTGAAGGAGATATTCTAACAGTGAAGTCAATAGCTGATGGAATAATCTCATGCCTGCGTTGGGAAAGATAGATAGAAAGAAACAAAAGAAATAAATAAATAATTTACATAGTGAAACATTCTCGTGAGCATTATTTCATGAAAACTTGTACTCAAACTCGTGTCGTCTGATGAAAAAATGCAAACAGCTCAGTGAAAGACTGTTCATTATCTGTGTAAATGATAAATAGTGTTTTGGGGAAGATATGATGCGTCTTCGTAATGTTTCAACGACATATTGTAGCAGTGAAGTCAATAGCTGATGTAATAAAGAGAGCGGATAACATGAGATATTTGAATAATGTTTGTGAGAGATATTTAACATTGAATTGAAAGCTGATGAAATAAGAACACTGAATAACATCAGATATATACACATGTGATGTACAGCATGCGTAGTTTATAGATAATAAATTCCTATATAATGTTAAGCTGTTCAATTGAATATTCATTATTTCGAGTAACATTGAACTTGTTATATCAAAGTAGGAGAGCATTTTACTTTTGCTAGTTCTTAAAAACGTTCTTCACTTCAGATTTTATTGTGTTCTGACTCTCTCAAGGAAAATTTGAATTAAAGGTAAATAATTTTTATTTTTAGAGGAAATAGATTTGAAAAACTTTATAAATGTAATGTTTTACCATTTTAAATGATTTCAAACTGCGTTGTTTTACTACACTTTAGTATGATAGTTTCAATTTGAATGTAATTTCTTTTATTTATAGCCTTACGCATTTAAGACTCAGGGTGGAGGATAAGGAGGAGGGGAGGGGAAGGATGTAGGTAGATTTTGGTGAGAGGCTTATATAGAAGAAAACATTCTAGAATTTGTCTTATGTGAGTGTGGGAAAAAAACCTCAGGATGCTTAGTCGTGGGGAATCGAACTCAGCACCTAACAAATGCTATGCGAATGCTCTACTCTTTTATTAAAGCCGTATAGACTTTACTTTGAAATTAAATTTTTATTTCTTTATTTTTTACTTTTTGAGGTATCTTTGGCTCAGGATGACAGATAGAGGAAGGAAAAAGTTGTGTCACGGTTTTAGGTAGGCCTTATATTGAAGACATCATTGTATCATTTGCATGCGGGTAACAATTTTGCTAGACTTTTGAGTGGATGGTTTACATGTATACCCACTGCGAGGTATGCAGGCAGCGATTCTGTTAGACTTTTTTTGTGGGGGGTTCTCTAAAATTTTTGGAACACATTTGAACTTTTTACGACGAAAGCTTGATAGTGATCAGACATCATGAGTAAATGGTTTACATCTATAGCCACTGGGAGGCATACGAACAGTGATTCTGCTAGAGTTTTTTATGGGGCTTCTCTGAAATCTTCGAACTTTTATTCGACTTTACGAGGAAAGTATGAAATATCCTCCTACTATCTGTCTGGTGCGACCGCTGAAAATCAGAAGATGATCAGATGCACTGAATCAGACTAACATTTATTTATGGTCTTCAGGCATCTATGGCTCAGGACGCTAGATAGAGGAAGGGAAAGTATACACGATAGTTTTAGCTACGGCTTATATTGAAGACATTATTCTATCACTTGTCTCGTGAGATTGTGGAAAAATCCTCAGAATGCTTAGTCATTGGGAATCAGAGTCAGGACGTATTAAATACTACGCGAATGGTCTACTCTTTTATTAAGGCCGTATAGACTTTACTTTGAAATTAAATTTTTATTTCTTTATTTATTACGTTTTCAGGTATCTTTCGCTCAGGACGGTAGATAGAGGAAGGGAAAAAGAGGAAGTTAAAGAATGCTGGAAAATTTTGGGCAGTGCTTATATTGAAAAAATCTTAGAATGGTTAACCATTGGGAATCGAACTCAAGACGTTACAAATGCTATGCGAATGGTCTATTCTTTTATTAAGATGTATACACTTTACTTTAAAATTAAATTTTATTTCTTTATTTATTATGTTTGAGGATATCTATGATTCAGGACGGTAGATAGAGGAAGGGAAAGGATACAGGAAGATTTTGAACAGGGCTTATATTGAAGACACTGAGTAGTCATTTAAATCATCTTCCTTAGGATTTGAGTGAGTGATCAAGAGAAACGTCATACAGAGGTGAAATGAAGGTTTCTATAAAGTTTAGAGTTTTCAGCTATTTTGTGAAACTTTTGTAGTATTTCAGACTAGTACTTTTTATTTATAACTATGTATGATTGAGAGTAACTTTAGCATAATCAATTAGACTGTTTTTAAAATATTAACGATAATAGCTTTTTATTTTTAGGGTTTCAAAAGAAAGTGAAGAGTACACTGTGTTGCGTTCCTTCTTATTCTTCTAGTTGAGTGAAACTTGAATTAAAGGTAATTTGATTTATTTTATTAAAATTAAATGTGAAGCGTAAATGTTAAGGTATTCATAGTATAAGATAGGATATCTACAGTATATTACTGAGATATCCGTTTCTTTTATAAGAATGTTGTATTAAGAATGCCATGTTGAAATATTCATATTAAAAGTTAGGATATCTAGAGTATATTAATGAGATATCTCTTTCTTTTAGAAGAATGTTGTATAAAGAATATTTATTAATATTATATAGAATGTGTGTGTGTGTGTGTGAAGTTAAATTGTGAATAGTGAATAATTATAATAGTAAATGGTGAATAATAATAATAACTTATTTTTTCTTTTCAGATTTCAATTTAGACCTTTTACATTGGAACCATTTTTAAGAAGACCTTTCTTAAATTACTGTCTCCAGATTTTTACAGAAAACAAGAAATATTTGATTTAAGGTAAATAGATTTTTGATAAAGGAAATGATCTTTTAAGGTTGATCTTTATTTTGTAAAATGTGCATGAGCAAATGATGATCAATTTCAATTAAAAATATGGTTTGAGGAACAGTAAAATTGTAATAAAAATATGGTTGGGCCAACTGTAAGAAAATGTGAATGGTATAAGGGTAGGAAAATGTCGATGGCGGAATGGTAAGAAAATGTGAATCTTTGAATAGTAAAATGTTAATAAAGATGTGCTTGTATGAGCGATAAGAAATTGATTAGCCGAATGGTAGAAAATCTGATTGCCACAATGGTAAGAAAATGTAATTGTCTTCATAATGAAATTTTTCATAAAAATGTGCTTGCACAAATGGTAAAAAAAAATTGGTTGGCCCAACAGTAAAAAAAATGATTGGTCTAAGAGTAAAAATTGGTTGGTCTAACGATAAAAAAGAATGGTTGGCCCAATGGTAAAAGTTGGTTGGCCCAACGGTAAAAAAATGATTGGGCCAACAGTAAAAAATTGGTTGGCCCAACGGTAAAAGAAACTGGTTGACCCAAGGGTAAAAATGTGGTTTTACGATT
>JAGDQP010060368.1:0-12215 GCA_022664845.1 Lepisma saccharinum
TTGAATGTTTACTAGTTCTTTGAATTTAATTTCAGTAACAAGAATTTTTCAAACATTTCATCTGACATTTCATATAAAAATGATTAGTGAACTATTGCTAAGTCTCTCGTGCACCAATGTCTTTATGGAGAGGTTTTTTCTCATGAATGGGCGGAGGAAAAATCACAAATTAAAATTCAGTCTATTCAGGCAATGTTAATAGTAAAAACAAGCTTTCATATGTCGCGTGGAACTTTTAGTGAATCCTGAGTCACTAAAAATTTATTCCAGCGAGAAATACCATCAGATAAAACCAGGATCATTTAAAGGCATTTACAAATTATTTATAACGATAGGCGCATTTGTGCATGTTCGGTGTCCCCAGAAAGATCATGAAAAAAAAAAATGGTTGCATAGCATTTCAGCGAGCGTAATGGTAGAATTTGCCTCCTTTAATGATCCTGTAAAAGTGTTACACTCGTAAAAGCTACGAAATGTACATTTTTTTAAATTACGAGGTTGGTATAGCTTAATTTGTCGAGTTGGGAATATGTCCGTTTGAAACAGTATATAGGAACTACTTAGAAAAGTACATGCCAGGAACATGAATTCAACAACGTCCAAACGTGAAGCGAACCTTGATAATAAATACAAAATGATACTTCAATCAAAACCTGATGTTTTTTTTCTGATTGATCCAAATGCAAGAAAAAATGGACTTGAGCCTTTTTCTACGTCTAACTCAATTTACCTCTCAGCTTCGCATTCTCCTTTTCTTTGAATGCACTAGACTTGAAATTACATAATCTCGAATAACGGGTATAGTAGGCGTACGTGGATGGAAAGTAACTTATTCAACTGGAGAGTTGTTTTATTTTATAGTAGGCTCGTCTACTGCTAGACCAATGAAATCAAAATACTATGGCGGTGTGTCAGAAGCCAATTAGAAAAAAAAAGCTATTTCACGAGGAGAAAATCAAGTTTACTGATTGGGGTCACTGTGTCGATGTAAGGCAACATGCATTTAGACATTAGAAAGGATAATTTATGCAGTTCGCAAATTATCTAAAATAGTGTGCGTTTAAGTGCGATCACTCTCGGATCAAGACACTAATACAATAACAGTTGTAATAGTACACTAGGTTAACATTATGCTTTCTCGTAATTCGGAGGTCCAGGCAATGAATTCAGAAGTCTGTCTAACCTAGATAGTAAAGAACATTTACTTTACACTTAAAACAATTTTGCAACTAATAAAAGAATAAGTGTACATGAAACTTGCCATGGCAAATGTGAAAGTTGGTTTGAATTTGCAGTAAAGTTTCCTAGTTAGAATCTTGCAAATGTGTAACAAACTTGCCATTGACAATTTCTGGTCCTGTTATTGAAAGGTTGAGTTAACGGAGGCTCTTCTGCTCCTGTGGCTATGAGTGCATTTCAACATCCGATCTCGTAGTTTGAAGTTCTCCAGCTTACCCATTGAACAAAGCTGCCACTAAAAATTTACTACCAAAATTGTCTAACGTCATAGACGTTACCGAATGACCCTGAACATAGACATAGCCAAAACTGAATGTTATTAAGTAAAATTGATTATGAAGATCATTATGTCATGGCACTGTTACCGCAGTGTCGATAATCGTAATTACAATAGTATTTCCGATACAACAAGTAAACTCGAAAAGAAAAACCTTGTCATCGAAAACTTACATAGCGATAAAGGGTTTCTTAGAAATTGAGGAAAAAAAAGTTCTCATCTGTGCTCCGAGAAACAATTTTCTTAGAAATGAGATGTCAGCATTCTCATTTAATTGCAAATGATAATTTTGATATCTCATTTCTAAGCAAATCGTTTCTCGATGGACAGATGAGAGCTTTTTTTTTTAATTTTAAGAATCAGTTCTTTACCGTGTGTAAGCAGCAATGCATGTAAGCAATTTCGAACATAAAGTGAAATTTCCTAAAAACCTTTTCCGCTAGTTATCTTAAGACCTAGGGTTTCCTCTTTCAATGGTAGTTGGAGTGAACAACCCAGTCATTAATAAAAGGAAACTAGAACAATTTATGCTTCAACCTTAATATATATCAATCGATAGATGCAATTAAGGGATAACATGATTCTCTTTGTAAGGTAGTTAATTAAAATATGTTGACAGAACTAATGGACTACAGTTTATTACAGCAACTACATAACAAGCGTAACTGTTTTAATATTCTATCAACGCCTTCTTCTGATACATAATCTCAAATACATCCATACATTTAACAACAACTAAACCACATTGAGTAACGTGGTAATTTCTACATGAATGAAATACTTTGATTGTAGATTGTGAAATTCCGAAATCACAAAAACGGTTTACCGATTCCAGAACACTGATTACAACTCTGAAATTCCTAACACTTCCAACTTATTCAGGATTTAGCCATGGAAAATATTTCTACAATTTCTTCCTCCTCATTTAATAAAGTTGCTGTGTTTCGAAATCATTCATTGCAAATAGTAATCTTCCAGGATTTTCAGTTTTGGGGTGTAAGGTGAAAATTGGTGAAGAAGTAAGAGCTTTGCAGGGTTCCTATCGTTTATTAACCGTTAAAAAAAAAATGAAATTCAATTTGCAAGTTTCCAGGGATTGTGACATTTTATGATAAAATCTGGTATTACGATTTTGGGATGTTTAGTGATTTCTAATCAAACATGAACAAAGAACTTCCGATCGGTCATTTAAGGTATCAAATTAATTTATATGATTCGTAATTCGCAAGTAAAATTGTTCGAGTAATTTTGGAAGCGGCCACAGATTCAGATTCCGGTTAAAGCTCAACGAACTTAATAATTCGTTGACAACACCCAATTCGATGCTGTAAGTTTCTTCCTTAGAAACTAAAGTTTTGATTAGAATTATAATCTGAATGCTAATATTCCAGTTTTACGTGATTGGCAGAGTTCAGGGAATGGCTATTATCCCAAAGTCGAGCTGTTTCAGCGACATTGTAAGGTCAACCAAGACAAACTTTGACATGTCAGAGATTCAAAGAAAGGGAGGAAGAAGAAGACGAAAACGAAATGACAGTAATTGAAAATATCCAATTGTAAGGATGCAGTTGAGTTGAATGGACTTCCATAATCCCCAACTTCTTCTTCTTATATCTGTGTACATAACAATATTCTATTAACGAACGTTGTATAACAGTGTTCACACTGGTGCAATCTGCTTTCCTTATCACTCTATTTCATATTTGATTATACTCGAAGGAAAACAAGTGTTATCGGTTGCAATTTCAGATTTTATTTTTGGCTCTGAACCGCTTTCTTGTCAAAAGAAGTTTCACCTTCCTCTTGGCTTTGAACTTTATAACAATAAAGTAAACGAAATAATTATATACTTTTCATTTCTGAGAAAGCATGAAAATAAATTAATTATAATTTGTGACTATTTGCAGGCACTTGTGCTATTGTGAGAGGTCATAGTTTATTTGGAGCTTAGCAACCATGGGTATGTGACAAATTGTTAGTCACAGACATCCAGGTTTCTGCATATCAGAGTGTGAATGTTTGTTGAAAACTTGTATCCCACTGACCTTTTCTTTATCTGCTTTTTCTCGTAGACTTTGCTTTCGCCTCTCGATGTTATCGGATGATAAATAAAATATACATTGATGACTGTCGTCAAGATAGGGAGGGGAGAAATAAACAAGAGGATTTCCTGTCGCTTTGGGCTTTCTTGTGAGTTTGTGCATGAAATGAGAATTATTTTTTCTCTAGCTCAATAGCTCCTGCTAACATCCGTTTCAGAGATACATCTTCTACTTGTACTTGGGGAGTAATTTGGGCACTATGAAGCTTTCTGAAAATCCAGATTGTCTAAAAAGTTTATCGTTAATTATCAAACATTACATATATTTTTTATTAATCTCTCATCATTGTGTACATTATTAGCTTTCATTCAAACTCAAGTCATAATTATTAGGGAACGGTCGTTCCCTGTTGAAGTGGAGTGGATGAAACAAGATCTTGAAGTGCTCATCCAGAGCTTTCTACACTAGAAGGCCAGAGGGTACTATCAATGTATATTTT
Source organism: Lepisma saccharinum (assembly GCA_022664845.1). Lineage (NCBI taxonomy): Eukaryota > Metazoa > Arthropoda > Insecta > Zygentoma > Lepismatidae > Lepisma > Lepisma saccharinum. Next base: position 4,058 of record JAGDQP010060368.1, read on the forward strand.
AAGTATTCATTGGTACTATGTGGCAACGCAGCATCAACACCAGAGGAAACAAATGAGGTACCAGGGAATTTAACCCCTTTCTCACCCTCCTACAAGCAACTCCCTGTCGGTCAGGGCCTAGTTTGTAGGTACCGGCCATACATTGGGTACCGGCATTTGTCTGATGTGAACGTGTGACTGAGGAAAACCCCTAAGTCTGGATGATTGGGTGGTCTCTTGGTTCGTTCCCAGGACCTTCTGATTACTAAGTCAATGTTCTACCAACTGAGCTATGGCCGCTCCGTATACGTGAAAGTGAAGGCATGGACGAACATTCTGACGAGAATATGGGGGAAGAATATCCGGAAGCAGATTAATCAATGGAATGCTGACATGGCATGGAATGCTTGGTGTATAATCATAGTCCGTGAATACACTATTGTCCGTTGGTTTGCGTCGAATCCACAGAATTTTGTGCATAATCCATAAGTATCATATGTCACGTCCGCTAAAAATCATATCATTGAACCAAATAGAGATCTAATGTCATTTCAAACAGTAAATTCAGGCTATAGGCTATAAAATTCCAGAATATCACAGTAATGTATAAAGGAGATTAGTCATGTAATGGAACCAGAGATCATAATAGCAACGATCCATTAGTGAATCGGTGAGATAAAAAAGGTCAAAATTCAACATTCTTGGTCCCATGTAACTGAGATGGCCAACTTGTTCACTACTTGTCATATATCTATCTTATGAACAAAAGAAAAAAAAAAGATTAATTCGTTATGTCAAATAGTGTGAAGCTCATGCCATTCAATGAGGTTAAGGAGAACTTACCCGAAATCTCATCCTTTTTTATCTCACTTTTTTTTTTTAAATATTTCAATGTGGAGATTAAAAAAGATATTATTTCAAATCCTGTGTGCTACTTATTAGTTATCACTACTCAACATTGCTCTCATGTTTAACATTCTTTGCAGTGGTGATGAACACTTTTGTAGTAGTCAACTCAAGAGCCAAGCAATCTTAACTCTGTTAGTAAAGATTTTGTTTCGTATTCGTAAGGTCCTTGGATCGACCCCAGTAGTTGGCCATCCTGACTTACGTTTCTCTAGAGCTTGTTTTTTCTCACACCAGGCTAATGCCGAGATGGCAACTCCAAAATAGAGCCTGGCAGACTGTATTCCCATATTCCCTCCCCCATCTCCTATCCTGGTCTGAGCCAAATATACCTAAAACCATAAATAAAATTTCAAATTCAAATTCTCAACTCTGAAAAGGGTGAAAAAGTGAAGACTTAGTTAGAATTTGTAAACCAGAGAACAGATTGAAAGGTTAGGCAATAGTCTATTGAAAAGGAATTTAAAAGGAACATGTCAGATTTAATCGAGACTGCGATCGATGTGTTCGGAATGATAAAATAGAAGATGGATTTTCTTTACAAATACTGAGTCATTCTGTATACTAAACTTTCAAATATTATTATCAAAGTACAGACAGGATTAGGTTCTTAGAATGGGTGGGACTGCATATTTGATATTTTCTATACACGCACACATTATTCGGGGGCATTTTTTCCACATCCTTAGCTGCAGGGTTGATATTTTCTACACGTTATTTTTTTTAAATAATTTTTTACTATTAAATTTTTTTTTAATGTTTAAAACAAACTAGTTTGTTTTAAACAAAACACACGTTTAAAACGTTTATTTTGTTTAAAACAAGTCTAAATAGACCAATACAGTGTTACGCAGTTAACTTGCACGTAACTCACACACTGTTTCAACTTTACTCTAAGCACAAAAAAATGTAGAGGATGCATGTAGTGTAAGAACATTAAATAAATTAGATTCCTAAGTTTGATATTTTAGTTGTTTTAAATGTGCTCAAACCCCCCCCCCCCCCCCCCCCCCCCCCCCCCCCCCCCCCAAAAAAACATGTTTAAAACAATCTAAAAAGCGAACATATCAACCCTGCTTGACTATAGTTTCCTTGAAGGAGTGAGTGAGAGGGGATGACTAGTACGAAAAATATCCCACAAAAAGTTCTTGAACATTACAACTTACATGTTTTCTTCAAATGAAACGTTTATTCTCCAAGTAAATTCCTCTTCCCGGGAGGTTTCTCAGCAAAGAAAAAACTGCTTTGCTATGGCATTGAGAGGATTATATTGCGCAGATTGATTACCCATATTTTTGAATACCCACTTTAATCAAACAACAACCGCTACTTTAATTACTGCTCCCGTAGATCTTCAGAATACATATAAGCAAGTGTTTTCCTATAGGTGAAAAGCAGCAGTGGCTCAGTGGCAGAGCGCTCACCTCTGGTGCAGGGGTACCGGTACCTACTTCGATCCTGGCTTGTGCTATGTGCGCTTTGTGGAGGACAAACATCGTGTATGGAAGTTTTCTCGGGGTGCTCCCGTTTCCTCCCACTTTCTTCATTCCACCAATTCGTCCGTCATTCATTTATCCGGCCTGAGCCAAAGTTACCTAAAAGCCTTAAAATTAAAATTCAAAATTCTTGTAGGTGAATATTCTTCAGAACACCAGAAACTTTTCTCCAAACGATTCCTATTCTTTGTTGAAAAGAATGGGATGTTACGTTGAATGAACCATTATAGTCAGGAAGTAAACTAGAAAAGAAGAGCATATATTGAGTGATTTTCTTCGAGAAGTGGGTCATACCGTATTTACAAGGAAAACAACATACTACACACATACATGCATACATACATACATACACATACACACACACGCACACACACACACACACACACAGAGGGAGAGAGAGAGAGAGAGAGAGTGAGTGAGAGTTGAAGAATCGCTGATGCAACACGACAATAGTATGGCGCTGAGCTTTGAGACTGGAGAAAATATCTCGAAGGCGCATCGTCTTTCTCTTCTCTTGTGAGAAATGTAGTACAAATTTCACTGCTTTTCACTTGAATGCTTTTCCTCAGTATTCAAGACGTGTCATGTATGTAGAGAGAGTCTTCATACTCTACATTCATTGGACATACTGATGTCTTGCTTGAAGTTCAAGAGCAGAAAAATCGTTTCCGTAACCGCTATGAATGAATTTAAAACTTCTGATGCAATAATCAAACTAAAGCGAATAACAGTGACTTACACAACACACCACCTCTACATTCCTAACTTTCTTCTTTACTACCTGGTGTATATCTTGAGACATGCAGAAATGAAGAAATGGAAAAGTCTTTAATAATTCTCTTCTCTCTCATGATTTTAGCTTTTATTAACCTTAATTATAAAGCCCCGTTTCGGGGTTTTGAATTGTGGAACAAAGCAACATTTCGACACAGATTCTCTTTTTGAATCAAACAACTTGCAATGGCGAAAACTTATGAACTTTTATAAGAATCGTAAGATGTACTTATAGGTAACGTAAGCAGCACTTTTCTTTAGCCGGGATGGTAAACATTTAGGAAACCATTGGTTCCTAAATAAATATTGTACAAAGTTCTCTGAAATGGCACTGTTTACAACTTTTTTTTTCTTTTTACATTTGCTTTAATGTTTTATTTCCATTTGATCCATTTGCCAAAGTAAAAGAAGGAGAGCTTCTAAAGCCTGATATGTTTCGATTTTCTTGTCTTGATGATAGAGTTCTGGTAAACTTATATTTAGGGGAGAAAAGCCCTGTATGTAACTTTTCTAGCCTTAGCTATATGACCTAGGGATGGTATCGAGACGAGACGAGACGAGACGAGAATGGCATCAGTCTCGTTCTCGTCTCAATTTTTTTTAGAGAAGTCTTGGTCTTGATCTCGTCTCGATCTAAAAATTCCGGTCTTGGTCTCGTCCCGATCTGAAAATTCTGGTCTTGCTCTTGGTGTCGGTCTCGATTATAAACCTCAACCTTGTCTCAGTCTCGAGTCTCAACACGTTAGTCTCGGGCTTGTCTCGGTCTTGTCTCGAGAGTCTCGAAAGATGATAGACTTTAAAAAGTTGCCGTCCCTTGACTTATTTGAAATGGGTATAAAGGCTTTCCGATCTCTGTACAAGAACAAGAATATTAATATTATATTAACATGGTTTGTTACATTGTTAATTTGGGATTAAGATTAGAAATTATATTCTGAAATAAAAAGAAAAGCATTAAGATTTCAAAGTAATATAAAGCTCTAGTTGGGATATATAGAATACCAATAAGTGAGATACATTAAAATATTTCTATTATGGAAACGGATCCATGCTATCCCACAAATTGCGAACCTGGTATACGTAACATTTAAGTTTTGCTATTTCGAAATTATATTTAAGTGGTTGAATAACTGTTACCTTGAAAATGAAAAAATACATTTTTGTTGAAATTTTTTATCAGATAGATTTATAGAAATAAATGAACGTACACTGTTAAAGATTTTCCGAAGCATTCCTAAGAAAAGCTAGACAATTTTCCTGGGAATTTTCAGTATTTTGGCTAATAAAAGGCATTTGATGTGCTTTACAATAATTGTTACTTAAACAACTTTACATAAAAACACAAGAGAATCTAGTTTCTTTGGTGAAATATTACTGAAAGAAAACTGTTCTTTCCAATAATCTTTCGCATTTGCAAATAGTTTTTCATCAATCGTGGAACCTTATAGAATTAAATAGAGCACCGATTCATTCATGCCCCCTAACACCCCCTACAATTTTGACTAGGGATTTTTTCAGGATTTCCAGTTTAGGAGTGTACAGTTAAAACTGGAGAGATTAGCAGGATTTAAATAGAGTATTGCAGGATTTCTATGGATTTTTAACAACAACAAAATTAAAATGGCGATGAATTTGAGATTCTTTGGAGGTTGTGACACCCCCCATTGGAAGATCTGGTTGACAAATAAAGTTTCTCCACAGAAAGAGCGACAGGAAGCATAACAATGGGTAGTATAGCCCTCTAATTTCAGTTTTATTTTCCACTCCCGATTTGACAATTCTGGATTACATTGAATCAGTGGGATGCGTGATGTAGTTCGTCGCTAGAGACCAGACCTGTGGGCTTCACAAAATTGGCACCTGCATCAGGATAACACGCAAAGGTCTATTACGCGGTACTTGCACTGGATCCAATCTTTCCTGGCAAGTAATGTCCTTCCTGCCGGTCGCCAAGGCTCTTTGCGACTTCTTGCTTTTTCCTAAAGGCAAATCGACATTAAAAGGTACCCGCTTTGACATCAAACACAACGCGAAGGTGGCGTTGAGAGCAGTTTTAAAAGACGTGTTCTAGTCATGCTTCCAGCAATGTCAGGATCGTTGGATCAAGTATGTGGAAGCTGGAGAGTACTATTTCGAAGTTGATTAGGAATTGAAACACACCAGGTATGTAGTTTTATTTTACTGGCGTATCGTCTGATACTTTTCAGACACACTTTGTATTCTAGGAATATGCTACGAATATCCTTCCCCTTGAGGATATTCTCGGATCACCTGGTATATGCGTAGAACAGTCTGGGAATATTTAAATATACGGGACTGGTCCATATCCATATGGTAAGAATATTCCTTGAGTTATTGCACGGATATTCTATGAATATAATATATTATGTAAGATGCTTGTTCATTTGGGATATTCTCAGAATACCGTTCATAAATTTAAACTTAGAATATCTTTTTAATATCTTTAAAACATATGACAGAAAAATCCTTTATTTGTTAGCAAATATTCTGGGTCATTCTACGCATTCTGAGGCTCTAAATGGGATAAATATTCCTGAGATATTTCTGGTATATCCCGGATTATGTGGGTTATACTTGTTATAGCAAAGTGTTACGTGTGCCTAATTTTTGGCAAAATGTGGAATGGCTTTAGTTGAAACAGTGTCACATAGTCAGATCCCCATGCCGTTTTACCTCAAAGTATGTACATAATAAACTAAGATTTTATCTAAGGTTTTACCTGGCTCCTAATACCACAGTCTGCCGTTTTACCTAACTCTCACTTCTTAATTGAACTAGCTCTCGATTTGACATAATGAAGTAGCACCAAGCCCGAAATTGGGAACCCTTATCGCAGGTTGAGCCCGGAACTGCTCACATCAAAAGCAAGAGCATTAAGCACTTGGTTAAGCAAGAGCTACCGAGCGGCCCCAGCTCAGTTGGTAGAGCAGCAATAGGAGGGTACTGGGAACGGTGTCTGAAGCCGCCTATTCTGACAGGTTTCTCCAGGGTGTTTCTGTCATTCCAGGCAGATGCTGGGCTGGGATGGTACTTATTAACTAGGTCCTGGTCAACTACCTTCCAATATCCTATCGCCCACCCTATCACGGCCTGACCCTCAGCTCAGATATCTAAAACCTATAAAATAAATTCAAATTCAAAACTAAGCAGGAGCTCCATTTAGGAAAGTATTAGATTGTCTCACGATCTTGTCGACAGAGAGAGAGAGAGAAAGAAAAAAATGTCTCAGAACATCAATTCGGCAACGATGGAGGACGTACTTCAAAAATGCAGAGTTACTCATCAGCTATCCGAGCGGTTCTAAATATAAGACAAATCAATGGCTAAGAAGAATTTTGATCGAGATTTATTATTGTGAATATGACGTTTTACGTACTAGAAATCGCACATATACCAAAATACTTTTGGTGGACTATACCGTTTTCACTGAGACCCGAGAACATGTGATCCAATCTCATCATACACCGATTTACTCTATTTTTAATGGGATACCTAGCTCCATTTAGATATAAAATAAAGTGTTATTTTCTATTGTTCGTGTAGGAATTTAACCAATATTTATCTTCTACCTACAAATAAGCCAAGCTTTTTCATTGTATTTGATTTGTGATTTTCGTTCCAATGGAATACATACCTTCTAAGGACAGGACATATCAAAACCATTTGGATTTGCTTGAACTAAATTGAATTGAATTTATTTATGCCCTTTAAGCATCCATGACTCAGGTCGAGATAGGATAAGGGAAAGGATGCGGGAAGGAGCCTGCCAGGGCCTAAGTTGAAGGTACGATTCCAGCATTTGCCTGGCGTGACAGTGAAAACCCTGGGAAAATCTTTGTCAGGATGATCGGGCGTAGTTATCGATCCCAAGATCTCCCGAACGCGAAACCAACGCCCTATTAACTGGACTACAATCACTTGGTCGGATTTGTTCGCGGCAAGGGTGCGAGACAACAGACCAACATGCGGTGCCACTTGTCACGAAACACACACATGCCGTATTTTGCCTTAGGTGACTGAGGGGAAAACAACTGGTGAACCTCAGTCAGGATGATCGGCCACTGTTCCAGGATCTCAGGAATTGAGAAGCTAACACACCGGTTTGAGTTTCCTACACTAAATGCCATCATTGGTATATTATCAATTTGTCATGGTGTTCAGTTACCACGTTATGTGCGTTATGTTACGTTAAGAAAGCTACCGGTATGAACCAACTACAACGAATGAGAAACAGTCTTTGTGTACATATATGCACAATGAAAAGCGTTACATCTGATCGAAGGTAGAAATGGCGAGACAGCAAGAGATTTTATATAGGAAGAGTATTGTGAGGAAGAATACATTGAATAAATATGTGTGTTGATAAAAAGAAAAAGAAAAAAGAAAATGCACATCAGAAGAAAAAACATACACGTAAGAATGAAGATCATGATGCAATCAACCCATTGAGTTGGAGTGAGCAACACTAGCTCTGGAAAGTAAATTGCATCAGCTGTTGTAGGTAGTAGGAAGTTCCGCTCAAGATTTTCAAGCACATTCTTAGGTTCCGGTAAGAAATGTGGTCAACCTTCGTAAAAGAATTAAACTAAATTAACAGCATTATTTGCTGAACACGCAAGAGAAACTGGATTTTAATAGGAAGGAGATGATAAGAGGGTCATTAGTGTGAATGAGGAGACAATCTGATTTAAAGAATTAAGGCTGCTATGAAAACATAAATGTTTCTTTACCAAAGCTATTTGTCGATCTCCTCGTAGAAATATTTACTCAAATTCGATTACGATAACAGCATGTTTTGTTTACTCTAGATCAGTGTTGAAAAAAAACACGATTTAAAAAACTAATTTTTGTTGATTTTTATTTAAATCATTTTTTAAATTATTATTATATAAATAACTTGCGGCCCTAAAAAGCTACTAAATCAGCCTTTCCTTTTCAAATGCTTTAATCAGTAAAAACTTATGTAGAACTCATGAATATGT
>JAGDQP010060370.1:0-12215 GCA_022664845.1 Lepisma saccharinum
TCACTGGAATATAAATTGTTCGTGGTTTACTGTGATCTCACCTAGACGTAGTCCTCATTGCTTGTCAAACTTCTACGGTAATATCCAAGTAATAGTCTATGCTACAAACACAATACTAAATATACGTGCACATGCAGGGGTGTCCATAAAATCCTGCAGAAAACTAAAACTTTTTAACTTGAAAACTATTAAGGTTATTAACATAAAATTTTGTGTGTACTTAGATCAATGTTTAAAGTTTTATTTCTGCTTGTTCAAGTTCATCGCCAAACCTTCAGTTGAGCACCATTCACGTACAAATACTGTTGCATTTTTGGGGGGAAACCGACAATTTCGTGCTGACGGTGCTCCTCTGGGATATTCAGAATCACATTACTTATTTTGTCCTTCAGATCGTCCAGATTAGCTGGTTTCTGTGAATACACTTCGGTCTTTACATGTCCCAACATCCAGTAATCGTAAGGTGTAAGTCTAGTGAACTTGCAGGCCAAGGTCTTAACGAACAATTTCAACAGAGATGGATTGGTCGAAGAGGACCCACACCTTGACCTGCGAGTTGGTAATGAGTATATTTGCGTGCGATGTGGATTCATACTTAGTATATGTTCAGAAGATAGTATATGTTCAGAAGATAGTATATGTTCAGAAGATGACAGGATAAGTAAGTCATCTTCGGTAGAGTATAGAATAAAAGTATCACTGAGCAATAATACCAGTGGTCTTTCGTGTGTAATGCAAAATGAATTTTCAAGGGATCGTGGTTACTCAGTGGTTGAGCGCGCATCTCTGATGCATGGGATCTTCGGTTCGATCACAGCTTGTGGCATATGGGCTTTATGGTGGACAAACACCGTGTTCGTAGATTTTCTCGGGGTTCTCCCACTTTCTTTATTCTACCACCAATTCTCCCAAAATCTGCTTTAGCCAGAGCCAGAGTTGCCTAAAGGCCTTAAAATATAATTAAATTCAAGGAGTATTTAAAATTGTGTGATTGGAACTTGACATTTTGTAGTATTAACAACCCCCATAAGATTACCCAGCGCCATGTATTTAACTTTGTTATAGCTATGGGGGGAGGTAGCGGCCAACGCCTGTCATCAAGGTGCCATTCTAGCGTTCGTATGTTGTGATTGAGGGAAGCTCCTTGGACACCCTAATCGGGGTGGCTGGTGTAAGCGGGACTAGAACTCGCAACGTTCTTGGTACTTATCTGAAGTCAGTTGCCGTAACCACTAGAGCAGGTTTTCTTAGCCTGGGGTCTAGGAATCCTAGGTAGTCCTGGAATGGGTTTCAAGGGGTCCTTGAGGGTAAGATAAAAATAACATATACATTAACTGCGTGTGTAAGTGCTGTGGTGGGTATTTGTTTAGCTTGCGTTGGTAGTAATTTTTCTGACGGAAGGGCGTAACTGGTTGACGAATCAGTTACTGACGTACTGTCATAGCGTTACAAATTGTGAATTACGAATGTCTTTGCAACAAATTCCAATAAAATAAATACTTGTTTACAATGCGTGCAAAGTTGCGCCTCTGTTAATATTTCAGGGGAGGTGCTCCATAGCTTCCGTCAGATTCTTAAAGGGGTTCGGGACTCATAAAATGTTAATAATCACTGCACTAGTCTTCAAGGGTTGATGTGTTACCAACTAGCAGATGGGTCATGTTTTTCATTTTTAAATCATTCAAAACAGTGTACTTGTCGTGTGGGTCTCATAAGTAGATTGGATATGTTAGATCAGTAGTTGCCTTAGGGTGAAAATACTACTGCTGGGTTTGGTGTAAGTTTGTCCAACGGAGTGATATACTTCCAGCCCGTCCAGGTGGTGACGTCGTGGACTTTGAATTAGCAATGGGCAGGTACGTGGGTTCGATCCCCACGACGTACCATCCTGACACGCTTTCTAGGGTTTCCCCCTCAGTTTCACCAGGTGAATGCGGGGGTGGTGTCTTAAGGAAGTCCCTGGCCAATACCTTTCTCATTCTCTATGTACCCCGTCCCGGCCTGAGCCAAAGATACCTAGAAACCATAAATAAAATTAAAAAATTCAGCTTTCTGTGTAAGATGTAAATTCATAATTTTATTGCAGTGTTATGAGTACTGCATGGGCATGTATTCAAAAGTTTTGTTTCAAATCATAACAATTATCTTCGTTTCTCTGCTCTGTAACAGTACCGTGTAATTGTATGGTGTAGAACTTAGCTTTTCATAACATGCTAAATCATTCGGTGTTTGTTCTGATCGTTTTATTTTATTTTATTTTTTTGTATTCTAGCTTCGTTGTGCAGTTGAATTTTTCTGGCCACTTATCCTGTTTCTTATTCTAATGGCAGTCCGAACAAGAGAATTAAAATCGTATGAACCAACATGTAAGTACTGGTATGATTCTTCTCTTTAACTGTCTTGGAACTTAGCAAATAGAGTAATGTTATTTCTTAGGAAATATTAAAATAAGATACGAGGGGGTATCAAAAAGTTAATGCAATCACCCTGATGGGAACTAACTAGAAACACCCTGTTACATTTGTATTGTAGCTGTGTCCTTTTCTGCTCAGCACACATTTTTTTTCTCTCTTTCTGATGTTTATTTCTGTACTTTTTTAAAAAGTGAATTAAGGAAAGTGTCGTGATCGAGAAAATTGAGGCACAAGACATGATCAAGTTTCTGCATCTCTAAGGTATATCAGCGAAAGCAATTCACGACGAGGAAGAAAAAAAAAGCTCATCCTATGAGATGGTAACCAAGTGGAAACACAAATTCCAAACTGGTAATATGACGGATTTTGGTTGACCTAAGGACAGAGAGACCTTCTTTACAGATTATGCCACTTTGACAAAGAAAGTGCAGGAGATGACACTGGAAGACAGGAGGATAACCATTGAAAATATCATGGTTGTAATCAGTAGTATTTATGGGTCCATCTAGAATATCAGTTAACACTAACTGCACCTTCATAAATTGTCGACACGATGGGTGTTACGATTGCTCACTTCTGTCCAGAAAAGAATTCGAGAAGAAGCCCATTCTCCATATTTCCTAGATTTGGCACCGTGTGGCTTCTTATTTACAGAATGCAACGCCCACTCAAAGGACGCTGTTTTGACACCCGGGAAAACGTCATTTCTGAAGTGAAACAGTGGTTTCAGACTCTTAAGAACAGTGTTCTAAAGTATTGCTTACTAAAGGCGAAAGACCGCTGGCAGAAATGTCACCAAGCATGGTGACTATGTGAGGAAGCAGTAACTAAACCATAATATATTAGTTTTCCAAAGTCGTTTCCTTCCAGGTAATTTCACGAACTTCTTTATATTTTCTCGTACATTAATATAGTTTTGAACAAACAACTACAAGGAGAGTGAATTCTCTGTAGCAGAACTGCAGTTGTCTAAACTGTAGTGGGAGTTAGCATTTAAATAGAAAAAGAATGATCAAAGAGAAATGTGCTGCGATGAATATCAGGGTACAGCCGACTTTGCAGAATCTTATCTATTCCGTAAGCTTGAAGAAGAGAAAAGAAAGAAGAACTAAAAAAGACAAGATATAGAGTTTTATCTTAATTAACCTTGTTTTCTTTCTTTCGTTAATGCTGATAATTGGATACTATAAATAACATCCATTAAAAGTTTTCGTGTCTAGGCTGTAAAGAAACTCCTACTCATACTCTGTCTCATACTCTGTTTGTAAAGAAGAAAGTGGTAATATAGTTGTCCTGGCCTTGTTTTAAGGTACCGTCCTGCCATTCGCCTGAATTGGCAAGGGAAAACAAATTGTCTGGATGCCCAGCATGAGCAGGGCTTAGATCAGTATCGTCTCCCGAGTGCCGATACGCAATAATGTAGTATCTTTTAAACTGCAGCAATAGATCGGGAACCCTTCCTTGTAGCTTCCAGTGCTATAAGGAAGTATAGTACTAAAGCTTTCATCGTTAGTCTAAGCAGAAGAATCATCCCCTTGCATTAACCAATACGTTTACTACTTTTGTTCTCTGAGGAGAAGGTGTTGTAATGATTCATGTTTGTTAAAGTAAAACAAAATGTCAGTCACAGACTGAACGTAATTTCAACACAATCACCTCATTTGTAACTTTTTCGGCAACTCGAATTGAGGGTTGTTAACACCCTCACTTTCTGTCCGCGTGGTCATCGGTTCATTTCCCGCTGTGAGTTTATTGAACAGAGTGGTTCGTAGCCCACTTTTAGAGAAACTGTAGGTCTCGTCCTTAGAAGCCCAGCTCATTTAGGACGTTAGTAACAATTCAGTCAATCGAATTGAGGGTTAAATTTGGGCGTCAGTTACAAAGGAATAGGGTTTTTTTTTTTGCATTGTTTGTCGATAGGAACTCGGCTAATATATTGTTCTGCAACATATTCATACAGTCTCGTTGTACAGGTTACAATCACAGACTTCGGATTGACACAGCGAGGCGCTTAGGTGTCGAGCTTTCGGTTATACTTATTGAGGTTTTCCAAGAGTTTCCCGCGGTCTCGTTAGAAAAATGCTGGTTTAAATTGTTATTAACGTCCTTAACAAGTTTGTGGGCTTCTACGGTTTTTGTTAAAAGTGTTTTCCAAACCTTTGCCTTCAATAAACACGTACCGGTAGAACCCGCAACGATGCGCAACAAAGGTGAACATGCAAATGATTCGACGAACCAGGGGCCTGCCTAGTAGAATTTCTTGCTTGCTTCATCTGATTGCTGTTTAACTGTAACCTGTGAAATCTTGTTAACTAAGCTATCAAATTTGCTTTAAGTAGTTTTAACCCTGTAGATAGCTTTATTTTTATCTATTTTCCTCTCTTAGGTTATTTTGATGCGAAAGCTATGCCGTCTACAGGAGTTTGGTCCTTTCTTCAGAGCTATTTCTGTTCCTATAACAATACCTGTCGAAGTTATCCTCAGACGGATTCGAGTGGTATCCCAGATCGGTTTAATGACTCCGTGTAAGTATTGTGAAGATAGTAATCATAACAACTAACTATTTTGTCCAGGACTGTACGTCGTTGGTAAATTTCTTGTTAAAAGAATTAAATTGTGTCAGCATACACATTGAATGCTGCATGACAATATGACGTGATAAAACGGAAATCGGGATTTCACTGTTCGTCTGTGTCATCCCAGTCTTTCTAACACACTACATCATTCACAAACAGTGACTTGCAATGTAGGTAAATTCCTGTACAAATCAGGAAACTGAGTGTGTGTATTGTAGAAAATCTAGAATACCAACGTCTTTAGTAAAGCTAGATGCGTTGACACAACAAAGAACAATCATTCAGAACGTCCATATCTCTACTTGTAAGTTAAGATATTCATTATGTCTCTGAACACAATTAACCCTTTAGCAAATGTTTCACTCATGCTTCATGCAGGTTGTGTTCCTGCCTTCCAATTCAATTTTTGGAAATATAATAATTTCCCAGAGACTGTATGTTTAGTACCTAACCTAAGTGTTCATCTAAGAGAACCAAGTATGTAATAAAGATTGTAGCTACGGTGTCTAGATCTCACACAAAAAGACGACGATTTCTTACTTGATATAGTAGAAATGGTATAGTAAAAGTGAGTATTTAAGAATTTGCCTAAGTGGGCCCAGCGCCTCCACCCGTCAAAAAAGAGGGCTTTTTCGGGTTGCGCTTATTTGAAATAAAAATTTAAATGCCAGTGGTTGTTGTGTTCGTTAACTTTTGTTTTTAAATGGTTCTTGAAATGAGGGCTCGTCATAGAAGTGCATAATAATGAAAATTATTGCATATTAGATTGTTACAATGATCTAGCTCATGACTGTCATAATTCTGGAATAATATTGCTATCTAAAATCTAGAACACTTTACCTTAGTGATATTGAAATACAAGGAAATATTCTAGCTCAGTCAGTATTCCAATACGAACTATTTCCAACTATTGATTTCGTAACCAACTAGAACTAGTATCTCTTATGATTAGATTGATTATAGATTTTGAAGTTCTTTACTTTTCGTCTTTTTTAACTTCTATATAATAACATTATTGAAGTACATCATATAAATATAAACTACGTCTATAATTATAATATCAACTTCTGTGCAGAATTAAGTACTGACATTACAAACATTACCAATAAATATAATTTTCAATGATACAACATTTGCCATTCACAGAAGCACAGACTAATCAAGAAATCTCAAGAGAATAAAGGATTAAACATAATCAACAGCACTATACTTATCCCGTTAGTTGTGGTTCGGTGGTGGGTGTGCCGGACGACCAAGTGGCACTTGGAAGGTGAGCAGAAATTCAGACCCTGCTCAAGCGGACCAGTGGGACCTTCCCGAATGGGGTTGTCCCTCATTTTCCTCAGTCTTACCTGGTGAGTGGTGGAATGCCGGGACTTATAATTATCGTAATTGGCAGTACACTCAGCCATGACCACTGGACTAAACGTCCCTCGCAAATCAGATTCAATTCGTCCGATCCCGCACCATCATCACAACCCTTGTATTATTAGTCTGTTACATGCCAATCTTGTTACTTCTCCAAAAGCTCCGTACAGAATATTTAGCACATGAGAAAAGATCCTAACGGTTTCAAGATATTACTGTATGTAAACTATTTAGCATTGCACAAAGCAGGAATTTTTTTTTTTTAAAAAAGGAAAGATGTGTGAAAGATACTGGGTAAGGTGTTTTGATACCATCACAAAATTTGCCGGGTGTGACTAAGGAAAATCCCTGGAAGAAACCTCAGTCAGGATAGGCGGCCACTCGGATCGTTCCCAGGACTTCCGATTGCCAAGCTAACTCCCTTAATATCAACTGAGCTACATCCGTTCGGTAAGGTACCTTATTGATTGGGTGGAGTTTCGTGAAGTGGAAAGTAGCGATGACCACATTTTCTGGAAAAACGGAAAATGTCATATCCGGGTACTGGAAAACAAATTTTCCGGAAGTAGCCATTCCTAGTGGAAAGTCCTGGTTCATTGTTATGATGTTAGGTCATTCGTGAGTAGAGTTTACTACAAAAGTCAGACACTTCGTAATTCTCCACATAATGCTAATCGAACATGTAAGGACTCCAACCGGAAATCAAATCCTGTACCATTCGCAACTACTCTAAATGTAAGAGCGTTAGTAAGTTGTCTGTAGAGAAGCTATAAAGAAAGAATACTAGAATTGAATTTTGAGCTATGTGGAGATACTTCGAATGGTAGCTAAGTGCTTGTTAAAATTTGTATAACGCCATAAACACTGTTGTCTTAAGAGTGATATCCGTATTTCTGCTATACTTCCTTTCATTGATTGGCATATAATTTATTTTTACGTAACTTAATATTTTCTTGTCATTTGCCTTGTGAAAAGTGTGATAGTTGTTTGTTTGTTGTATGCAGAAGTTAGGCGCTGCACTGGCTGGGAACTGCACGTACGTCTCGCGGTTTCCAGGCCATTACTGTTACACTGAGTTACCAGTGACACCATTCTGATCCGTTGATAATTTTCCTTTTCTTATTTCATCTTGTCTCTTACACAGAAGAACTTGGCGTGAAGATTAATTAACATTTTGCTCAGCTCGTGTAGTCATGTCATAGTTCTATTTCTGCTTGTTTGTAGACGCCTTATTTCTATTTTTGCTAGTTTCAAGTGTCATTGTAACTTGCAGTATTACGAAATACATATTGCGTTTCTTCATTTTTATGATTAATGAATTTCTTGAAAGTAATATGTTGTTTCTTATGATTTCATAGACTTTCAAAATGGGCACAGATCGTGGAGAATAGAATTCACGAGTTAGTACCAAATTTTAGAAACGATGGCGAAGAAATTGGCCAAAGAAAAGGTTTTCCACAACAGAATCCTGATAATGAAGGTAAGGGCCTCAAATTTTGAAGTCTTTATTAGGCAATTTTGTTGACATTTTATAGTTTATTTAATATGATTTTGTCGAAAGGCTTGAAAGTACAACGTCATATCTGAAATTAGAGGTGATTGATCTTGCTAAGTAGTAAAAAAGAGTTTTAATGTATAGTAATGAAGCTTTAGCGTAAACACGATCGCTGTTCAGTGATCGAATTGAGGAAAGGAGAGATGCGGTGGGATGCCATTCCCTTAGTTCAAAGAAAGGAAATTAATCATCCGTCTAATTTGGTGAAACGAAATAAGTCATCAAAGTTAGAAATATAATTTTGTTGTCATTAATAAAGTCATTACTAAAGTGTCCAATTTCAGTCAGAGCTTGTGTGCTACTTCAAATCTAAGAGTTGAAATTCAGTAATTAAATGCGTATGTAATGTGTAACTTTTAAGTCCATATTATGGTCTGTCTTGGTTAGCTTTTGTGGTAGAACAAACACCTGATATGGAACCGCACAGCTAGCATTGAAACTGAGTTATATATTGTCCGTACCATTAAAATGCCATCATCTTAGTCAATATTTGTTAATTCGACTCCTGTGTAACGTGCTATAAAAAGGCGTAGTAATATTATTTCCAAAAGTTAAAAGATTTGCTTCTGCACTCTGTGAAGCAGATAGAATCACTACTCTTATGTATAATAAGGTAAAAACAGCATATTGTCGTTGAGTGAGGACTCATTTTATTGCTCTCCCCGGTGAGCGGTTCAGGGAAGTTCTGTGTGGTGAAGTGTCGGAAATGGATATCTCAACCGCCGAGTGGAGAAGGAGAATCGGACAATACTGCTTTCGTACTGTAAAGAAGAAATCGAAAATAGAAGTTTTCCACGCGAGTGACACAGCGAAACTATCATTTGCATTCGGTTTCATTGTGATGATATTATTGATCATCTCTGGAGTAGAATTAAATCCGGAACCCCCAAAGAGTATAAGTAAGTTCGCGCAACTGAAAGAGGTGATGAATGAAGTGAAGTTGTCTAACGAGAGCATTGTAGGTGAGCTGAAAAAGCTCAATGAAACAATGATTACTCGTCAGAGGCGTGTATACAATCTCGAAGAAGAAAACAGATTGGCAAGAAACGAAATTAAGGACCTCCGTTGTTACACGGACTATCTCGAAAGTGAACTTGATGATCTCGAAAACCAATCAAGGAGAAAAAACATGGTAATTTTTGGTGTGGCAGAAGAGGAAAATGAGACATGGGAAGCATCCGAAAGTAAAGTTCGGGATATAATACAATCAACTCTTCAAGTCCCACTTACTCCGGATAATTTACAAAGAGTGCATCGTGTAGGCCGTAAAAGAACCGATAGACCACGCCCAATTATTTGTAGATTTCTCCGAGACAAAGCTAAAGAAGAGATATTACGGAAAAGAAAACTATTGAAAGGTTCAAGAATATTCATCGAAGAAGATTTTTCTCAAAAAGTAAGACAAGAAAGGCAGGAATTGAAGCAACACATGACAGATGCAAGAATAAATGGACATTATGCATACCTACGCTATAAAAGACAGTGCAAGTGATCATATGGCAACTACGGAAAGTCAAGTCAACTCCCTCCAAAGGAACGACGTGACCCACAAAGAAGGAGCTGTCGCGTTGAACAATGAAGACAAAAAGAAGGAAGAAGACGACCTTTCCTCTCCAGAGGCAGAGAATATTAGCTGTTCAGTGCCAGGGGTTTCTCTACCCCCTCCCCCACCCTCTCGGTACTCTACACGTTCCAAGGCGGTCTTCAGCTGGAATGGAGAAAAGAAAGAAAAACTAACTGTCAGTGACCCATCCTCCTTCAAACAGCTTGTTTTAGCCACGAATGCTTGCCTACCTTCTCCCTCCAGTGTTCCGAAGAAAACTCCGCTTCCCTCCCACTCATCTGTGTCAAGAATTCCTACCACAACAGAAGCCGGAAAGCAAAAATCCCTCTTCAATAGATGAGACACAAGTGCCAAGGAACTTCAATTAACAAGAATAAATTCTGAAGAATTATGTAATCCGGAGGATTATGTAAGTAGAACGAATCAATATGAATATTATTACGATAATTTAGATAATTACTGTAAAACTTATCATAACTTAAAGAGTGAAGACATGCTTACTATTCTCTACCTAAATGCAAGAAGTATGAGAAATAAAATCGATGAAATAGAACTACTTTTAAGTAGTTCACAAGGTATTCAGTGAACTTAGACATTCAGTGACAAAACTTAGAAGGAATCAGAAGAATGATTGTTATAACAAAAAAAAATAGTGAATCCCTAATTGATAGTAGGAGATTTTGGGCAGTCATTAAAGAGTTATTGACAAACAAGAAATCTGAAAATGATGTACCAAATACAGTATACAACTTTAAATAGATGGTATTAGACTATATAACGATGAAATACCTAAGGTATTAAATAATTATTTTGTAAATATTGGTGAAGAATTAGCCATCAAAATATCCAAAATTTCAAATAATAAGCGTATTATCAATATACCTTATAAATTTAGTTTCTCTTTTATTCCTGTTACCTCAGCAGAAGTTATTAACATCATTAATATATTGAAGAATAAAACACGAGATGGATTACACAATGAATTTTTAATCATTACAATTTATTAAATGTAAATATACAATTAGTAACATTATCCGAAGTAGTTAATTTCTCTTTTAATTCAGGAGTTTTCCCGGAACAAGGCAAATTTGCTAAGGTACCGGTAATACCAGCATGTAAGGGTGGAAATAACTTAGAGCCTAATAATTATAGACCAATCTCGATATTGAGTTGTATATACAAAGTAATTGAAAAGTGTGCCTATGATAGAATGATAAAATATCTTGACTATATAAATTCTTTTATCAATATCAATATGGATGTAGAAGAAAATCTAGTACATTAAATGCTGTAACTGATGTTGTGGTTGAGATACAAGAAACCTTGGACAATAATAAATTAGCAACAGGGCTATTATAGGATTAAAAAAAAAAGCGTTTGATACACTCAAACATGAAATGCTGCTAGCTAAATTGGAAATGATAATATTTAGAGGATTACCTCTCAATTGGTTGAAAAGTTCTATATCAAATATATCTCAATATATTTAATGTTTGTGTCAGTTAATGGTAAAGAAAGGGGTGAATTAAAATGGAATACGGTGTATACCAAGGATCAATCTTAAGCCCTTTGTTATTCTTAATATATGTAAATGATGTACACTTGTTCAATTTGAAAGGGAAAATAACATTATTTGCAGATGATAGTGCAATATTTTACAAAGCAGATTCAATAGATCAATTGAAAACATATATGTCTACTTTATACAATTGGTTGTGCACAAACTGTCTGTCATTAAACTTCTAGAAGTCTATCTTCTTTCACAAACCTTTTTGGGATGGTACCTATCAAAAAGGATAGATAGTGTAGAGGAATAATTTCCTATACTAGCAATGGTAATCGCCAGCGAGAAACACAGCCAATCAGGGAAAGCCATGCGTTGACAGGGGAATTAGCAATCACGCCACGCATACGCGTCGAGGGAGACCCGTTGCGTTGAAACATAATAGGAAAATCAGGTTTTGTTTTTTGTTTTTTTTTAAACTATTTTCCTTACCATTTCATATTCTTGTTAAGGGGACGCTTAAAAGATTCTAGACTTAACTAAGACATGATAGATGGTGACATTTGGGGTTTGATTATCATATAACCGGGGAATTTAAAAATACTTATCGCACTCGACTTGCAATCAAGATGCTATGCCAATCTCCGGGCAACGACTGAATTCCTTGCGCATTTAAATGTTGGCGCGAACGCCGCTAAGTACTGAATATCGATTCGTTTTTGTTTGGTGTTGCTTCTCTCTGATACCAGGAGCGCTACTGTCGCTCAGATTTCCCTGTTAGGGGCTCGCTGGATTATCTAGTCCTCATTTAATCTATGGTACCTACAAACTAGGCCCTGGCCATTAATAAATGTTCAAATTATGTCTGTCTAGAATCAACTGTTCGGAGATAGATTGGATCTTTACTCAGCTGCCGTTCTGAATTACGTTTTTTCAGTTTTCTGTTAGTCCTACTGGATAAATATCATATTAGCGTTCATAATAGATACCGTTTGCAGTTTCTTCTCAATCTTTTTACTTCGAAGTTGTGATATTTGGGGAATGTGATGTCTCATACTTACAGAGAATTGAATGTGAAAATGAGTGTACTTGTGGGCTGTCCATACAAAATAAGGTGTCGCCTTTACTCAGGCGATACGGCGTTTGACTTCGGCCTTAAATCCTGGCCAGGACGCTGGAGACTTTCTTTCAGTGCTCCTATGCCTGGCGCTCTGAAGTGTACTTATCCTCCTAT
>JAGDQP010060371.1:0-12215 GCA_022664845.1 Lepisma saccharinum
AAACCAATATGGACCACATTTTCGGTTCTAACTCCGTTTTATACGCTTGATATTGCTATGCGACCCGTTTTTTATTTGTGTATTAATTCTTGGAAGAAACGTAATCACTATTTGCAGTTTTTTCTATTATATACAGAGTACGGTATATTATTATATGAAGAACTCAGTAATTAGGACTTAAATTAAGGAAACGGGCCGCACAGCGTTAAGAAGCGTCTAACACAGAGTAAGAACGGAATATTTGGTCCATGTTGTTTAAGACTGGAAGTGGACAACCGAGTTTAAATATTTGTTCTGGCGTCTATCTTTCGACACTAAGCAGCTACTCCAGCGTTACGTACAGCTCAAAGGTTTCTTCCTTTTGTTTTAATTAAAATAGGGCATGCCCGTTATAATTAAAATTGTCTCTTAATGTTCGTTACATGAAAATAAGTGTTGCAGGAAGTTACCAGGAAATAGTATAAAAACATGCCAGTGGTTATTGTGAACACAACAGACTGACTGCAGCCATTGAAAATTTCATGAATGTATGAAGCCAGAGAGCGGAGAGGAAACTTAATCTCGTTTGTCTACTTCCAGTCTAAACCAATATGGACAAAATTTTCGATTCTAACTCAGTTTCTTACGCTTGATATCGATGATGTCTTTTTAAATTTATATCTTAATTCTTGCAATATATATATATATATAATATTTGCAGTTTCTGTTGTATGCAGAGTACGGTATACTCTTACATGAGTAACTGAGGAATTAAGACTTAAATAAAAAAAACGGTCCACAGCGATATCAAGCGTATAAGACAGTTAGAATTGAAGATTTGGTCCACATTGGATGAGACTGGAAGTGGACAAACGAGTTTAAATATTTGCTCTGGCGTCTATCTTTCAACACTAAGTAGTCACTCCAGTATCGTTTACGTAGAGCTCGATGGTTGTGTCAGACGTGACGTCATTGTCTTAACCAAGAATATTAGAATTAGATGATAGGACAAAATTGAAAAACCTGAATCTGATCATAACACCGTTTGTCTGCCATCTTGGTGAGCACAGTCAGAATTTAAAAGATTGGGAAAAGAAACTTAAAATAAAAGTGATCAGCTTGTAAAACCAAGATTTTTACTCTTCTTTATGTTGTTTAATTAATAGTAGGGTCTATATATTTAAGCAAATTAGCATATCAATATGTAAAGTAACGAATAAATAGCACTTTCTTAAATTCTGGCTGGGCACGCCAAGATGGAAACCTGAAGTTGGTACGTTCGGATTCAGATTTTCCTATTTTGTCTTATCTTCTAATTCTAATATCCTTGGTTAAGTTAATGACGTCACGCATGACACAACCTATAGTTAGTTCTATAAATGTTGATTTTTTAGGCCTATAATGTTCAAGAGAATGCAATATCTACCAACTGCATAGATAATAACAAAAATTAGCTGCTTTCAAAACTGCAACACAGATGGAATAACGCGGGGAAAATGTGATAATTACACAGTAATTTTGTACAGTGTACTGTCTACGATCGCGATTTTTGTCTTTGGTGGATCGTAGAACCAAAAGACACGTACGAAGGTGCATTGATGTGGCACTTCCAGTGGTCGTGTGTCAACTTTCACGAAATATGACAAATGCCTGTCTCATCGTGTTGAGCGCAGTGGTTTCTGTAGCAAGAGGTAAACTATATTTCATGGTATTAGAGCTATAGAAAGTTGACGTTCATCTGGTCATAAGATGAAGAGGCACATCATAGCTCTGTCACCTTCAATGTCATCGCTAATACAAAGAAAAGAAACGAAAGGAAATGAAGAAGAGTTCAAAAAAAGAAGAAATAAAAACAGAAGCAGAAGACCACACACATTGTAACACACCATCAAGTGGACTGCGATTCAATGTGGATGTTGCTTTTTTCCTACGCACATCTAATCTTCTGTGTTGGCAATTTTCTTTCGTCCACTGCTACAAGGTTTTTGCAGCTGTTAAATGATGCTGTATCCGTCAGACAAGACCCGTTGATTCAATGGGAAACAAACGTAAAAAGTCACCGATACAAAATTAAACAATGGCCAGGATGTTGAGTGTTCTGTTTAGAGGTAGGTTGTTATTCTAGCCAAGGTGAACCGATGGTTGTTTGCTTTACCTTCCATAGTATGTGAGTGATGTTAACGTCCGAAGGGGCACTAGAACACCTTTTAACACTTAAATTTTCTACGCCTGAAAGGAGCTAACTTTCTATAACTTCCTGAACGCTTTTTTACTTCCGGTTACTAAATTTGAACACAAATTAGAGTGAATGAGTAATAGCCTCCATTCATCCCGACCTTTCCCCATTCTTCTCGTCTCAACAAACGATTAATCTTTCAAGAACTAACCTAAACTGCTAATCGATTGAGAAATCGCCATAGTTCCAGCGGTAGTACTTCTGACAACTAATCGGGAGGCTTTTGTTTAAATCCCAGCCAGGACGCTGGAGACTTTTCTTCAGTGCTCCCGCAAGCACACTAAGATGCAAATCAGCTTCCTAACAAATTGAGTACCAGAGTGTACTTGGTACTCCTGGGCACCTTGGGAGGTGAAGGCGTTTGAACGTGGGACTGACCACCCCACGTGTAGGATTGCTATATTTCGGAAGTGAAAATCCGGAACCTTACCAACCTACGAAAATCTTTCAAATATACAAAATGGAAAAAATAATTTAACAATTGAAGGAGAATACATATAGTGAGGATAATAGATGATCAGGAGAAAATGGAACAAAAAGAATGAAGGAGAAGGAAAATAAAGTGGTTGAGGATAGAAAGTGGGGGGAGAACTACTGAGAAAATCAAGCGGCTGTTGGGAAAGGTAGGAGTTAAAACGTATACGAAAGGAGGGGAAAGGGTCTTGAACTGACAGTGAGAAACAAGAAGAAACGTGCTGTAAAGGGAGAAGAACAAAGAGGAGTGGTGTGTAGTGCTCCGTATGAACTGTGAAGCAGTGTATATAGGAAAGACGAAAAAGAAATTACAGGAGAGACCTAAACAACACAAGGATGACGTCAGATTAAAAAGAGACAGAAATGTTATTTACAAACATGTACAGGAAGAGACGCATGATATAGACAGAGAAGGGGTGGAGATACTAGAACAAGAGGAAAGGATAATGGTTAGGAAATGGAAAGAAGCGAGAAGAATTAGGGAAACGGGAGGTAAAGCGATGAATTGGAATGAACTGAAAGGTTGAGGATAAATGAGGATTGGGAAGACATATTAGGAAGAAAAGAGCGGAAAATGTATTCCAGAAAATAAGGACTGTTCTGTTGCTCCTTCCCTATCCTATTGTTTTTTATTATTTATTTATTCCTTTTTCCTTGTTTTTATGTTTTCTTTTTATTGTTATTTATTTATTACGCATTTATTTATCTAAATTATATTTTTTGAGTCTCGATTCAGTTTCCTTGTTATTTAGTTTGCTGTTACAAGTTTGTTATAGCGCTCTAGTTGACTAGGGTGTGTGACCTGTGAGCGAAGGACTGTGATTGGTTAAAATGTTTGTTTACTTTTGGAAAGTAAACGAATTTTGGGACGTGATTGGCGGAAGACTTAGAAAAGATCTCTTGGTCTTCTGGTGCTTTTTATGAACTGTTAGTGTTGATTTGTGTTTCGTCTGAGGAAGATATCGTTAGAACATTGAAACTGTAATGGCTCATTTTCAATCCCGCTTGTGTTGCTTGCTTTACTTGCGATTTGGGTGAATAGCCGATTGAAACACGTGTTACAACACGTAATAAAGCTACACCATAAAACACGACGAGTTTCAATTGGCCACTCACCCTAATCGAAGGAACGCAAGCGGGCTTGAAAATGAGCCCTAACTTTTCACTCTTGCTGTGTTTTTTAAGCCTAGTCAGCATAGAGTTAGGAATATATATAGAGGGAACCTTAGGCTGTTTTGTTGGAGAGGGGAATGAAGCCAAGAGACGGAAGGGACGAAGCATTTCGGCCATTTTAACTGGCCCCATATTTAGAGACCCTCTTTTCTGAGTATTGCCTCTCTGAGGTGCACTCATCCTCCTATCGAAAAAAGGCAATCCTCACTGTACTCGTTATAGAGGTACTCTAATGGGGCCACTAAAGATGGCTGACGATGAACCGTAATTTGACTTCATGTGATGTCATGTGTGGTCTCTCTATTTTCTTTCTAACTCTTTGCTTGTCAGCCTATTTTAATTAAGAGAGAGAGAGAGAAAAAAAAGAAGGGCTACACACTTTAATTTACTTGCATTAGGTGAGAGTAATAAATAAAATAAATATATTATCCAAAACAATCTAAGTGAGGTACTTGTTGTATATTGTTATAAGTCAATAAAAGTTCACATTATTGAAATATTCTTGTTCCATTCTGATTATTCTTGGTTCGCGTGTGGGGGTACTGGTCGAGGTAGCAAGGGAAACACTTAGGCATTATTGCGTAAAAGAAAGAAAAAGTTTAAAATGTCCAATCAATAGTGCAAGAAAAGCAACACATTTTTAGCACCTATTTTATTGAAGTTTGCTGTGTACCCGGTTTTACTCAACGAAGTAAACGTTTCTTCTTCGCGTTGCTATGATCAGTGGAAAAGTACAAAGAAATTCAGTCAGTGGTTCAAAAATATCTCTGAAGTAAGATGCAGATGGAAGCAAAGGGCAATACCAACAACAATAACCATTAAGCAGGGAAACGCTTTCTCCCTGTTCCAATGAAACAGATGTTTCGTTCAATTTGAAAGTAGTTAAATCGTTAACTTAATTAAATCCATGTTCTACGTATTCAAATGTTTTCTTAATATTCTTTGGAGGACCGTATTTATAAATTGAAGAGAATATAATCCTGTGAAAGGATAGGAAATTGTAATTTTGCCTTCCTTTCTTCTTCGCTAAAAACCAGGACATTTATGCTTCCCGATAATTATTTTCGGGACACAGGAACGCATACGGGTATCTAAATTGCGGTACGGTCCCGGATTTTCCACGACGAATAGAATCCGTAACCACGTGGTCAAGAATTCGTGAAACGCTGCCTTCACATCTCCCATGCGTCGTTCACGGAGCGTACGTATCGTATAAAAGATATATTTTACCTTTACGATTAATTGATTCAACTAAATCAAGGAACAAATAGTATCTCAGAGGGTGATTTGCATTTCGAACAATTCTTCATTAAAATATGCTAATTAACATAGCGTACCACCACCATCTTGTTGCACGGAATATTTCATTATTTTCAACGTTCTAAATTAATTTATCATTTGACTTCACATTTGAAGCATACACGAAAAGAACGGGGGAGGATGCGCACAAAAGTTTAGGGCTGATTTTCATGAAAGCTTGCGTTGCTTGCGATTTGGGTGAGTAGCCAATTGAAACACGTGTTTTATTGGAAGGTGTTCTAATGCAAGGATGTTCTAATAGAGGATATGAGATTTTGCGAAGAACATGAAGCCAAACGTCCCGTCTAGTTAGCCCACTTTCTACAGTCAAAAACAAAGTTTTTGGCTAACAAAGATGGCAAAAAACTCTGTAGTTGTTCGTTAGCCAATCAGGTACGTCGCCTTGGTTGATGCTAAGTAGTTTTTTTGGCTTCATTCTTTCTCTGCGTATGACATAGCTACAACCAATCCTCTATTATAACATCCTTGGGTAAGTGTAACACGTGATTCACCAAAATCGCAACGCAAGCTTTTATGAAAATCAGCCTTAACTCTTCGATTTACTCCTATGTATTTCATAATCTTAAAACCGCTATAACTTTATGATTATTAGACCTTTAATTTCATTGTGTAGTACCCATAGAGTTAGGAAGAAAATAAAGAGAACATACATGACGTCACATGAAGCCAAATTCTGTTCATCGGCAGCCATCTTGTGTGGCCTCATAAGAGTCCCTCTATACCGAGTACTGTGAGGATTGCCTTTTCCGATAGAGGATGAGTGCACCTGAGAGACGCAATACTCGGAAAAGAGGGTCTCTGAATATGGGGCCACACAAAATGGCCGAAATGCCTCGTTCCTTCCGTCTCTTGGCTTCATTCCCCTCTCCTATAAAACAGCCTAAGGTTCCCTCTATTTATATTCCTAACTCTATTGAGAGTGTAATTTCATTATTTTAAAATGCACATACCCCACTCTTTCCCCTTTACTCTTTATTTCTGTTCGTTTGTATTTGTTTTATCTTTCTCACATTAGTGTTTGTTGTGTCAATTGTAAATGGCTTGAGAGCTCACTTCGTGAAGCAATTCAAATTGTACACACAACCTTCTTTCTTTCTTCCACATGGATTTGCGTGCTGTTGGTAATAAATATTGTTAGATATTTTCTATAAAAGAAGCGATGTACTTGAGGAAAATGTCACCAGGGGGCCAAGAAGCAATGGGAAAAATAATATTTGTGGTCTTGTAAAGTAGTCATACATGGTTACTTGTGTAATTCACCTGATAGCTTTCGTACATCACAACAGGAGTTTCCTTGAGGACGGACGAACGTTGTGTACAATCCTTGTATTGTGAGAAGTTTGCTGTTATTCAGGACTTGCGGAGAGTCTTGTAACTACCATGTACATACTTTTAGAAACAGACACTAACAACTAACATATAATACATCCACGTCACTTACAGCTTCCTCCTCCGATACCAGTATGTTATAAATTTTATACATTTCTCGTTTTCTGTACATTCTGCTTGCATGTTTGAGAAGTGAATCTCTATAAATACGCAAAAATACTTTCAGACTTTACATTCCTGGCCGTGATAACGTTATGATGCTACAGGTATGGTTGTTCCAAAGTCGGAAGTCAATTCAGAAATTACGAACTCTTAAGATTCCGAAATTCTGATAATATGACAGTTCGGAATTCCGATCACAAATGGTAAATAATAGTTTAAAGTTGCCTTTTCATTTTTGAGTCAATGAACCTCAAATTGTTTGAATCTTTTTCAAGCTTGCCAACTTTTTAAATTTGTTTTATTTGTGTGATTCCTGAAATATTAGATTTTCAGGATCCGACTTCCCGACAAACAGGAATCCAGACTTTTCTACATTCCCGAATTCCGACTTTTGGGACATCCTGAAATTCTGGCTTTGCTATGTGCCATACTTTCTATTCTCCTCCATCCTTACGAACTATCAAAATACTAATCATAGTGTGCGTTTGGCGGTATTCGCGGAGAAAAGCTTTGTGAAAACAAATCGAACACGTGAGACATCATGCCACCAAAACTCTCACATTATCGGAAAGAGTAAAGCAAACTTTTAAATGAAGACTGTGATAGATTTTTTTAAAAGTTTTCCTGTGTTCTGACCAACAATCGAATAAATCTATCTGACTATGTTAATTTGGAGCTGTTTTCGTAATTCAGCTGAATTATTAAGTAATTAATTCCTTCAGAATTGTTTATTAAAATTCTGATACTTGTTTTGGCAAATGTAAGAAAAGAAAGTAAATACGTAATTAGAGGATGGTAGCTATTTAAAAAAAAAAAAAGAAATTCATTTTATCTACATTTTTAGCTGCATGCCTTAGTGCCATGGATCTCACTCGATACGGGAGACGGATCTACTTCTAGTGACCTGAAATTGAAGCCAGCACAAGCCATGATCACCTGTATTATGTAGAGTTCGATGGTCTGCTCCAGTAGAGTCTACTTCGATGATGTAGAGTCACTCCAGTATTATGTAGAGTTCGATGGTCTGCTTAAGACAGATTTTACACTTAAGTATTTTTCTTGCAACCCAGCCCTGGAAAGTGAAATTGATTTTAAAAAAAACAAAAAAAAACTGAACATCACGTTTCGTACAACACCTTATTTAAAATATTCCAGTCTTCCTCCTCTCTTCCTTAGCTAGATCTTCATCCATTTTTTGCTACCACACACCCAGGCATAGGTCAATCAATAAGATACAAGTAAATCCCAATTCACCAGGCAAGATTAATCGAAAACCGGCGTCAATTAACCTAGCTTAATTGTATTGGGCCAGTCGATCCGTCTCCCGTATCTAAATCCATGCCTTAGTGCAAGGTATATGTCTAAACTCTTTAAGTTTTCAAATGGCTTTGGAATCATCTTTTCATTTATAGATAGTCAAGAAATTTAACCTTGTACACAAGAAATTTTACCTTTCACGATTTATAACATTTTCACGCACGAAATTTTAACATATTTATTCACGATGTTCTACTGTCCTCACCTATAACATATTTATAAGAATCAAATTCCAAACACATTACTTTGACCTTCTATTGGGTGTTTACAAATGGTGAGCGATGTTATATATCAGATGTTTATAACTGAAGGCCCGCGAAACCTTTTCTTCCGGCCCGCGAGGTTGGTTTGAAAAGTAAGTTAACTTATTGATCGAACTAAATTTTTGTCTTTCCCATAATTTGAGAGCAATTTAACATGTTTTCAAACTTGCGCAAATTCATAATTGGAATTAGACACACAACTGACTTAATTTGGGGTCTAATCACTAAAGAGCTACTGCGGTTAAGATCTAAAAAGTAAATGAAGGACACCTTTTTTTTTTTCATATTAATTTCATCTGAACTTCCCAACGCTTCAAGGAATTTATTTCAAATGTATAATATATATTCACCATTGGAAGTTCCAGAAGAGATTAACTTTTGCTTAAAACCCTGAAGGATAAAAGGGTTAACACAAGTGAATTAAATGCAATCTGTCTTGGGCATCTACAAGTACCGACAAACAAACAAAAATGGCCGAAGTTTATGTCATATTAGGCGAAAATATGCACAAAAACAAATCGAACTTCTAAAAAAAGAGTAATATTCACTGTTTAGCCACACCTGTTTTCTTAAAAATATTCCTATACCGAGCCACCGTAGCTCAGTGTAGAGCGTTGGCGTAGCATTCGGAAGGTTGTGTGTTCAATTCCAGCGGCCGACCATCCTGACTAAGGTTTTTCCTCATACACAAAAGGCAAATACGAGGATGCCACCTTCAACATAGGCCCTGCCCGACACCTTCCCGGTGTGTCAAAATTGTTGATTTTGGAATACCGCCAAAGACCCTAATGCTACCAGTAGCAGGAAAAGTGGATTAAGTTGTCTTCTTATATGGGTAGACTTACGCTTTCAAGACAAAATGGCTGACGTGGCGCAAGATTTTTTGTTTTTTTCAGAACTGACTTCAGAGCTGCAGAGCTGGGGAGAGTCCACTTGGAAACACTTCCGGTATCGTACAGAAGTTTTGCGTAAACAGAACTTTTGAGTAAACAGTACTTTTGCGTATGCCCGCCACCCAGCTCCTTTCGGACGCATCCTCCCCCCTTGCAGCCCTGGTGGGTTTATATACATCCTAGTTTTTAGTGGCCTCTTTTAAAATTATAAATCACAACTTTTATTAAATTTCCTTTCGTGTATTTACATAAAAAACGAAAAACTGTAATTTTCGTTTTATAAAAAAATATGTAAGAAGTCGACGCCAGGGTTTGAATCCGGGACCTTTAGATCAGTTTTCTGACGCCTTGTCCACAAGACCAAACTACAGCTGTCGACTTGAGCGCTTCTTCCTGTTACTTATAGTTCAGGCTACGCGAGAGTGGGCTATTCGTACCGGAAGTGTTTCCACATGTGTTGAACAGCCCTGGAGGTAGTTCTGAAAAAACGAAATATCTTGCCCTGGGGGGATCCACACGGACATTTCTGGGTTTCCGGCCAGGCCAGGCTACCCCTGCTATTTCTAAGCTATTTCGCTCCCTGAGTACAAGTATTATAACCAGACAAATAGTTAAGAAACACATTGAATTGAGAACTCGCTTGTTTCCTTGAAGCCAGATGACAAGTCAAGTTGTAAAATGAAGGATAAAGACTAAACTGTTTTTATTTATTTATTTATTTTAAGGATATGTCGTTCTTGAGCGAATCTTAGTGATGATGATAATATTGATAGTTGAGAATAATCTGCAATGCAGACTTCAATGACGTTTCAAATCTCAGTGACGTTTGTATTAGGAAGCGGAGTTTAAATTGACTGACAACTTCTGTCGAGAAACTGTTCTTTCAATCAAATGGGCTGCATAAAATGCCGACATCGCATTAATTAACCCTGAAGAGAAAACTGCAGCTTGTTAGGAAATTTCTACCTGCACGGTCGCATTGGGCGTTTGCGAGAGTAGCGTTGAGAAGGTGAATAGATCAAGCGATCTGTAAAGAAAGACGCATGAAAAGAAACACTGTCAAACTCTGAGGGAGAGAGAGAGATTGTCGTCCAATATCAGCTCTCAACAGGTTTTGATTTCAGATAATGTCAGCACAGTTGTTGGCGAACGACACCGCCTACTGCCGTTTGTTCAAGGCGTGTAAAAATCAAAGGTATCACGTTTCTAAATCTAGATTGATACGATTATTTAATTAATATCGCGTATGCATTATACAGTACTTATAAAGCATGACTTAAAATTGTTTCGAACAATAAGCTTATTTTTCTGTTTCAATCTTATTACAATGATGTCTTAATATCTTAGCATAAAACGTACTGAACAACTATTACTACTACTGTATTTAGGGCACGACATATGCGAGCTACCAACATGATGCAATGTTATGCTTAACGCAAATACTAATATTGTAATAACAC
This sequence comes from Lepisma saccharinum, assembly GCA_022664845.1. Classification (NCBI taxonomy): domain Eukaryota; kingdom Metazoa; phylum Arthropoda; class Insecta; order Zygentoma; family Lepismatidae; genus Lepisma; species Lepisma saccharinum. The sequence continues at coordinate 10,607 of JAGDQP010060371.1, forward strand.
ATACTAGCCCCTGTGGTCCAGCGGTTATGGACGCGGACCTCTGAATAGCGTTGCGGCGGCTAGCAGCTTCGAATCCTGCTGCCTTTGTTCTGTATTTTCAGGCTTTTTTTTAGTTTTACCAGACGAGTGCTGGGATCATACCTAAAGTAAGGCCCTGGCGGTTGGTTTTCTCATTTACTTTATTTCCTCGTTGCCATACAATTTTTGTTAAGGCTGAATGTAAGTGAGTTTTCCCGCCTTTTTCGTATTACGTCAATTATTCAAATTTCAGTAGAGGAAAACAGAAATTAACTTTTACAAACCAAAGTTCTTTTCGTCCTTCAATAACGAGTACAATTAGTTTTAATTAAATGCTAGTAGTAAATGCAGTATTGTGTGCAGACACTTTTGGGACATTATTCTGTCCCAAAAGTGTTTGCACACAATCCTGAGTTTATTAAGAATATTTTATTAAAACTAATTCTACTCATTATTGAAGAACGAAACGAACTTTGGTCCGTGAAAGTTACTTTCTGTTTTCCTCGACTGAAATTTGAATAATTGACGTAATACGAAAAAGGCGGGAAAACTCACTTACATTCAGCCTTAATGTGTCGTTACTTTCTTTAACAAATTTAAAAGCTCTTTCGCATCTTGTATGAAAAAAAAAAGATTAATTCAAACATTGGTCACAATTGCCTATCTTGCTCTAGAAAATCGATTAAATATAGATACAATAAAACCTCGTTTGTGCGGGACTTGTTTATTTGGAACTGTGGTTTATCCCACCGGAACGATTTTCGAAATTAAAACGAAAGTAAATTTTTGTCAATTTCAAAATGCCTGTTTATACAAGTGATACTGTCCAATTAATTCTCTGCAGAGCTGAAACCGGTTGACTTTTGCTGACTCGGTCTGACCCGAGCATACGTAACCCGGTAACTTGTTCCGAGACTTGACCCGGTCTCGGAACTATAATGAAGTGGGAATTTTCGTTGCCGTATTTCGTTCTCTGGGGGTAACACTTCCGGTTGAATTCACCTCTGAAAGAAACACTGTTCAAACGCAAGGAAATAATTTTAAAAAAAACTCTGCTTTGCCCTTTGGGTCGAAATTGGGTCACCGTACCAGTCTGGGTCCCAAGCATAGATCCGGTCCAAAACTTGACCTAATGACCCGGCCAGCTCAGATTCCCTGCAATGTAAATATACAGTGTTGTACCGTATTTGAACTTAATTTATCAAATTTAATTTTGTCTTCTCTAAATTAAACCATTTCGTTACTGTATTTCTGTATTTACCGGCTCTTAATAACATGAAATAATCGTAAATCTGGTTAAATCGGAAACGGGTCCGGCCTTATTAAATCCGCATAAACGAGGTTTTACTGTATCATATACCAGAACTACTTAGTTATTCAGATGCCAGTTATTGCCATTGTTTTGCGGTTTGAGAGCTACTTCATCGAAACCAATCAAGCAGTGGAACTTGGGAGTTGAGGGTGACTGGCGACATTTTTTTCATCCAATACGCTGTTAAAGTTGACATCATGGCAGCGCGGTATCCTAGCAACCAGAACGACTGGCTTTATACACACGGAGTAGCATACGCGTTTAGTATGGACGAAAAAG
>JAGDQP010060373.1:0-10526 GCA_022664845.1 Lepisma saccharinum
AAGAAGGAAACCTGACTTTAGACCAAAACGGTGGTCGTTTCTGATTGAAAATTGGTCAAAAAGGTTTTTTCCTTTTTGAAAAAAGATAAAATAGCACTTGAGTTGAAAGAAAATATTTAAACGCACTTGAACTTCGTCTTCACCTAAAAAAAATGGTAGACGATAAAAGCCCTCCAAAATTAAGAGCATGAGAAAAATTTATAAAGTAGATTGTGTGGGGTATCAAACGAAAGGATTTTTCCTACTTAGTATAATGTGGAATTCTCAAGGCTGTAGCAAATATATATGTATAAATAAAAAAATATAGTTCATATGTAAATCATTAAAAACATTTTTAGAAAGTTGTAAGTTAACGGATAAAATGTTGTTATAATTTCTGTAACTAAAAAATACGTACAAAATGTACAATTCAAACAAATAAAGCATAACTTAGGTAGTTGATACTTTTCCGGGCAACCCGAAAAATAGCCGCTACAAGAATGCTTAAACTCTGTAAATGACACGAGGTCACAAGTCAAGTAACGTTGTAGTAAGAAAACAAAAATATATGAATACTCAGTCCTAAGTAATTACACAACAAAGTTAAAAAAAATTAAAGTCACTACACAAAGCTTAAATATAGGTATCACCAGACACCCATTCTCAAATTTAAATACTTAGTTAAGTTAAACACATCTTAAAATAGCTCCATGTTCCAAGTTAGTTATTTTGTCACTTCACTTCTAGCTAATTGCCTTTTGGTCATTTATAAATACTTCAGTTAATCTCATTTACAAATTTTAGCGGTTACAGAAATTTTGTTAACATGTAACTCAATTATATACTGCCACAAAACTACCGACTACTCGTTACTAGTTTATAATATTCAAATTCAAACTGTTAAATTTAATTTCAACATCCCTACTTTAAAATTTACTCTAAATTCATTCAACTCCAAACTTTCAAATGCACAAAACTAATTCACAAATGATTCAATAATAATTTGTAAGTAAGTTCGAATATCCATTGGTCTATTCTTAAAGCAAAATGATACTTAAAATGGTTTTATCATCTGTAAATTTAAAATTATGTTTACAAAACACATTATGTTCAGTTCACACTTATGCCAAAACTAAAAACTAAAAGTAATTCCCAAAAAATATGCAATGGTGGAGATAGCTGTAATTTTGGATGGTCAAATTACATCCAAACTAGTAGCTACCCCTAAAAGGTAACCAAAATCCCACTACGATAAAGTTATAATGACCCCTAAACAAATCGTATGTTATACGATAAAAACCCTCCAAAATTGGGAACCGAGGAAAAAATTATAAAGTAGATTTTGTGGGGTATCAAACGAAAGAATTATTCCTACTGAATATAAATTTTAATTATATTTTTTCAGAAAAATTAAGGATTCGAAATTTATAGCAAAGTTTTCACAAAAATGAAACTGCTTATAACCAAAATTGTGACCATTTTCAATCAAAAATTGGTCAAAAACGCTTTTTTAATAGAGTCGGTAGTTTAATCGAGTTTTCTATGTTAAAGAAAATATTCCTTAGGTTGAAGGAAAAATTAAAAATCACTAAAACTTTAAAACCGAAACTGCTTTACTTGTTTTTGGCCCAAAGAAATTGTAATTTGCCATAAGGACTCCTAAAAATTGGAAACCTCTTGGCCTGGAGAAGAGGTGGAGAACCTCGAAGCCTTAAAGCTAAATTTTATGAGTAGGCCAAATGGGGTAAAAAAAAAAAAAAAAAAAAAAAAAAAAAAAAAAAAGATTTATTGATTCAGGAAAAGATTTTGAGGATTTCAAATTTACGAGTATATCAAAAATAAAACTGCTTAGAAAGAAAAATGGCCACTATTTTTTTTTTATTTCAGCAGTTTCATTTTTGTATAAATATGGAATCCCCAAAATCCTTTTCTGAAACAATAAATCATATTCGTATTCAGGCGGATAAATATTTTCATTTTATGCCCCATAATGTGACACACTTAAGAACATTTTCATTTTTAGGTCCCTTTTTTCTGGCCTCCAATTTGGGGGAGGGTTATGATATAATTAACATTTTCTTAGGTCAAAATAAGTAACGAAGTGCCTGTTTTCAAGTCAGATTTTTAGTTTTTCTCAACGTAAAGGTTTCTTTTCTTTTTTAAAATAAAGGTTCGAAACAAGATCTTTTACTAATTTTTAACCAAAAATGGACACCATTTTAGCTTTTAAGCAGTTTAATTTTTGCTATCCGTAAAATCTATTTCTAAAGAAAATAACTCATTGATATTCAGGCGAAAAAAATTATTTCATTTGATACTTCATGCAACCTACTTTATAAGCATCTAGTTTTCTGTTCCCCATGTTCGGGCGTTCAGATTCCCAATTTTGTGGGGCGTTTATCGTATAATTATCATTTCTGGGGACCAGAACAATAACACAGTGCCGATTTTGCAGTTTAAATTGAGTTTTAAATATTTTTCTCTACACTCAAGTACTTTTCGAAAAGTGAAGCAAAATAAAATTAGTCTTTGATAAATTTTCCGCCCAAAATGGTAGCCATTTAGATAAAAAGTCTGTCTTATTTTTTGGGAACATTGTTATAAATTTTATTTATACCATAAGGAATAATATAAAATTTGCCCGGGAAGATCAGGCGGTATTCGTGGGGGCTCATTGAAATATATTGCAGAAAATAAACTTTTGGCGAACTTTCGACCAAAAGTGGCCATTATGGTTTAAAACCAGTTTTCTTTTTTGGGAACTTTGCTATAAATGTTATTTATCCCCCATAGAATAAGAAAAATTGATCCCGATGGATCAGCGGGATGCACGTGGAGTCTTTCTGGTTCTCTTATAACTTATGTTGAGTTGTAGAACTTATTAGGTACTATGTTTCTTTGTTGTTCGTTTATAGACTCATTATCAATAGGGTGCACGAAAAGAAAACATGATTTAATCTTGACACACTTTATTAAAATTAATCCTTCCGAAAATAATAAAACAGTAAAAGCCAAATGTAGACTGTGTAAAAAGAAAATGGTAGGCTTTGTTGCACGAATGAGAGAACATTTCAAGAAACGTAATTCAAATCCCAGCCAGGCCGTTGGAGAATTTTCCTTTAGTGTTCCCATGCCTAGCGCTCTGATGTACACTCACCTTCTATCAAATTGAGTACCACAGGCTCCTTTGTATTCCTTGGCACTTTGGGAGCTAAAGGCAGCCGAACATGGAACCGACCACCCCACCTTACCTTACTTCGTGCCGTTGGTCGAGAATATGTATAGCGCTACTCCTACATCCCCCATGCGCCGCTCGGTACATACGCATTGCACCGGGTATACCTTTACCATTTAACCTTTTATATCATAAATAGCTTTATCATTGAATTTGAATAAATTCATCAGATTTAGTAAAATAGAACCTACCATATGAATAGATCGAAAGCGCGATTGATGCGTTATAGAAGCTACTGCAGATGGAGTACCTATCACAACCTCTACCATTTTTTATTTTTAAGAAAACGTTTAAAATATTTTACATGTTTTAAACACGTTTGTTTGCAGTTTATAAAAACATGTTTAAGGCTAACGTCTACGTTTCTTGAAAGTTCTTTCTTCCTCATGTTGCAAATTACTACATACATCATTCAACTAGTTTTGCACGTTGAGAGATGCGACTTGTCCCTGGTCAAAGAGAAACTATTTTTGCGTGCCACCTCCCTATTTGCGTTTTTAAAAAATAGCAATTTAGGACTTAAATAATTAAATTTCTGATAACTTTGTTTTCCTTTCAGAAGGGGAAAGTTAGGAGAAAAAGGGTGGGAGAAAAATATGAAAAAGATTTAGTTGAAAAAAAATAATGCAGGAGCGAGGAAAGGGAGGAGCATGTTTGACAGCCTTGTATCCTTGACAAATATGGAAGGAGATAAGGGCATTCATTAGCAATTTCGTGTAAACAAAGGAGGTAGTGCAGAGGGGGCTGGAAGTTAGTTCTATTGTGTTAGACTTGCCAGATTTTTCAAGCTCAAAACCGGGACACCTCACACAACGAATGTCAATGTGTTGAGGGTGGGGAGTAAATATTTCTTTATAGTAACTTGTAGATACATGTTCTGTTTCTTTATTATGCAAGCTCGAAATGTTCATTTCTTACGTTGAAGTTGTATTTAACTGTAATTAGCTTTGGTACTAGTTAGATGTAAGAGAAGTCCTAACCTTGCTAGTGTGTAATTCAAAACACAAAGAAATAAATATCCAAATTAGTAATGAAAATTATAGATGTAGACTCAATTACATTTCGTCTCACTGGAACAAAACACAAAACCAGCCTGCACGCCGGGACATTAACTCAAATCTGGGACTGTCTCGGGCAAACCGGTACGTCTGGCAAGCCCAATTATGTAAAATTGTCTTAGTTACAAGTGCAAATTCGGATCTATCAGAATACGAACCAATTAATGAATGTGCAAAATTTATTGGTTAGAAAATAAAAATTGAGGAGTTTCGTGGGTTTTGTATATCATATTACACACTGAATTTTTTTTTCTTCGGATATTATATAACGTTTTTCCTTTTACGTTTCAGCAATCAGGGCTGTCCGTCTATCTGTCGAAAACATTCAACTCTGGAACTACTAATGCTAGGAATGTGATTGCGGTGTCGTTGGAAAGGTCTCAACGAGACTAGCTCAAAGTCTTATAGACCATACACATTGCAGAGGCGGATCCAGAGAAAGGGGCGGTGTCAGATACAGGGGGCAATTCATGTCTTTGAAACTACTAGGGCTAGGAAGGTGTTTGAGGTGTCCTTGGAAATGTCCTGGTAATACGAGTTTAAACACGTATCATTCATCTGGATAGCAGGGGCTGATCCAGAGTTTCAAAGAAGAGAATTTTCAAATTTCGAACTACTAGAGTTATGAAGGTGATTGAGGTGTCGTTGGAAAGGTCTCGGCAAGACGAGTTCAAACCTGTATCATTCAGTTAGATAGCAGGGATAACAATTTGTACCTTTGAAACTACTTGGGCTAGGAATGTAGTTGAGGTGTCATTGGAAAGGTCTCGGCAAAACGAGTTCAAACCCATATCATTCAGCCAGATTGCAGCGGTTGATCCCGGGTTTCGGAGGAATTTTCAACTTTGGAACTACTAGTGCTAGAAAAGTTGTTGAGATGTCGTTGGAAAGGTCTCGGCAAGATGAGTTCAAACCTGTATCATTCATCCAGATCGTAGGGATCGCAACTGATTGGGAAAATGATTATGAAGACAGTGCGGGGGAAATACGGAGAAGAATTCGGGGTGAAAATACAACGTTGCGGACTTACATTGATAGAGACGACCCGTTTCTCGCAGGGTTGCCAGATGGCATTGTGCCGAATGAAAACAATGGTGACCGGTATGTTACAGAAATCAAGTGTCCTTATTCGGCTAGAAATTGTGTCAGTATTTCGCAAGCTTGCGACGTGGTGCGAAACTTTCAATTACACAAGAAGATTGACGAGAAAACGCAAAAAGAAGAAATCACACTTTGCGAAAAGCACCTTTATTACCACCAAATACAGACAATTACCTTACACGAAAGTTGAATGGTCTGACTTAGTTGTTTATATCTCGAAAGAACTGACTATCTTTAAGACAAGATGAGATGAGACTTTTATGATAAAGATTCTGGATAAACTGTTTTCTTTTCATCGGGAATGCATTTTACCTGAACTACTAACGCATTCTACTGCACGCTTATTCTGACAACCAATGCATCCGGTTGTCAGAATAAGCCAATGAGAGAACTACAAGGTATTATCGAAGCAATAAGAAATAAGCAGATAGATAAGGGTATTAAAACAAAAGGGAAATCTTCTTTGTGAAAATAATAATATATCGTAATGTTCCTTTTAGTTTTGAAATGGTAGAGTCAAAGATACACGGGAGTGGTTTCAGCTGCTGCTGCTGCTAATGTAAATTGCCATGGGCCCGTAGGGCTACCAGGCTGGACTTCTGGCCGACTTGGGCCACTTTCGTCCTTTGATTTGTTGTAATCTGTGGAAAATATAACTGATTAATTGTTTGAAACATTGAATCAGATCCGCACCTAGCCCAATAGCCATCACCACCGCAAACTTCAGAAAATCCACTAGATTTAAGCTACAAAACCTATATCTGAAATAGCTGTTGTTCTTAAATGTGTTATCTGGAAGTGGACAAAAAGATCTTACTTGCAAATAATAGAATTTACATAACGAATTGCACAGATTAATTAATAAATTAATTCGCAAACTGAAATAAATTAATTGAGAGTTTAATTTTTAAATTTAACTTTACGGAAGGTCAGTGAGTGAAAGGAGATTTTGGGAGGAATTTATCTCCTTTCTTTACTTTTGTTTACTTTTTTATATTTTGTGAAAGGCTCAATACCAATATAGATGTGGCTATCCACCGATTTGCTAATATTCAGATGGCACTGAAACAGTTCTTCAGAGACCTGGTTTATAGCGCTTTGTATATGTTGAATATCCTGATTTAGAGTGATTGAGAGAACTGTCGACATCCATTTTAACAGATTATTAGTGAGATTATTCAGAATGCTTTAAAATTTCAATTCCATATTTTGTGTTTCATTATTATCTGAGTCTGAATGTGAAGCCTCTTGAATTACCTCTTGTGTATGTGATGAATGTGAGAAGGAGTCACCAGTTCTATAGATTTTGTTAGTGGTGAATGTTTCATTACGAAGTGGTCTTTGGGGGTAGTTCGCCGCCGCAGTTCTGTGTCCCCGCTTTCTACACTTGGCACAGTAATCCTTTTTTGGAATGATTGTACATTTATAACTTAAATGTTCTTGAAAACACTTGTAGCAATGTGGTACGTTAGAGCATTTTTTCTCTTTGTGGTATAACATACAAGTGTCACATGGATAAGGTCTAGTTGAATATCTCGATTCTTCCACCCTATATCTGCTTCGTCCTATAGTAAAACCATGTGTAATCAGTGAGCTAACTAATTTCGGGTCTTTGGTAAATAATCTGATAATCGGAAGTGGACCGTTGTCATTTCTAGTACGACTAACGCCTGTGATAGGAAGTTTCTCTTTTAATAATTTTTGTTTTAGCAAGTTCGTGTCAACATTTGTAGAGATGTTTCTAACCACACATGTAAAGTAGGTGATAGTTTTACTTTTCTGAGGTGAAGTGATTTCTCTGTCAAAAGCAAGAAAAGAAGCTTCTCTGCCGAAATCTTTTTTCCTTAAAAAAAAATTAAAAAATTCGTTTTGTCCTCTAAACTGTCAAAATGTAATCTTGCACTGTTATAACGCTCAGTAGGAAAAGCTGTACAGTTAATTTTTGTTGATTTTTCTGAAATCATTTCTTCAAAATTAAATGGATTGGCTAACTCGTCGTGGTTTCATTTTTTTTATAATTACAATGAATTTTTTGTTTGGTCTTGTCTGATTTATGCATTGCTCATTTGATTTCGACTGAATAGAGGTTTGATTAGTATTTAATTTAGCTGTTTTATTTTCAACTACATCTTTATCCTTGCTTGCAGATTTCTTGTGTACTTCCTAAAAGATGCATGCCCTATCTTCTAATATGGATTTTAATTTTTCTTTAGAATAGCCGGTGAAGCCTATTTCTGCTCTATGTCCAAAATCTTTATTTTCAAAGTGATCTAAAAATTCATTGAAGTCTTGCTCCCTAGATAAGTGTATTCTTACACCTATATTGTCCTCAGTCCCTGAAGTAATGTGCGTACTAAGATGCATTTTGTTATTTATTAGTGAATTTATTTTTTTTGGATTCCATAAATACTTGTGGTCTACATCCGTTAATATTATGGTAATTATGCGTTCCGGAAAGTGGGAAAGACATTGGGAACTGGGTGAATAAGATATGGTAACTGGATTATTTATAATATTGGAAGTACTTTCTCCTTTTTCTTCCGTGAATTCCGCAGTCTCCTCAGATAGTCTCGAAGAATCTTCCCTGAATGTGGATAAACTATCATTTCCAGTATTTTTACTTGCTATATCTTGATGGCTTTCTGAATTTTGTGTGATCTTCATCTTTTTGTGTCAGACTTAACAGTGACTTTTTCTTTCCTGTTTTTACTTCTCTTCTTAGAGTTTCCTCCCATATTTATGTAGGTAGGTTTGTAAGGGTTAAGGGAAATTTAGGGAACAGTTAAAGATTCACTTTCAATTAATTACTTTCAAAAACTGACCGTAAAAGTACGATGGCCCTTAAAACGACCCCTCAACTTTCCTCTATATATCCGCCCTGTTAGTTTTTTGTAGACCGATAATATCTATTTAAACGGTGGATTTGTTGTTTTCGATATGTGTGCTTTTATTTATTACGCAATTTGTGCCTTTATTGGACTAAAAGCTCGTTCGCTTCCGCAGAACGTTCGACATAGGTCTTGCCTCTATGAGTCCCTACGCTGCTCTGTGTGGTTTCAGCCCTCAACCCTTTATTTATGTACAAGAACAAAGTTAATAAAATTACCGTCCCGAAGAATACTGTTTACTGATATTTGAGTATGGACGATTACAAAGATATCTTATTCTATGGAGTGATCAGATAGAGACTGCGGAATATATGAAGACACCAATTCCTTAGCAAATTGCGTGTCAGGTAGTTGTACCAGTTCCTTGGCGAACTGCGTACAGGATAAGTTAGGGTTTTATATGTGAGAGTGCACACCAGTTCCTTAGCGAACTACCTGTGCAGGATAGTACCAGTTCCTTAGCGAACTGCGTACCAGGGATGTTCCAGTTTCTTAGCAAACTGCGAACGGATGAAGGAGAGGAGCTGACCACCTGGGGAATCAGTTATGCCTCTTGCTCTGTGCAGGTCCTTTTTAAAGGTGATTGTAGGGGTGGCTCCTCTTGTTTCTCCTACTGACTCCAGCTCCCTCTGTCTTCCGTTATTCGCTCCATCTGGTGTTAATTTGCGGAGTTGACCGTCGTCTGCTCCAATGTGTATGTATGACTTGTTTACTTACATAACCACATGTTTGTTCTATAAACATGTATGTTATTGTTTATACAATGTCCACGTGTTCGTAATACACGCTGGTCGTTACGATATTGTCTGTATAAATAAATACATGGTGTTACAATCTAATAAATATTTAGTTTCTCCCTAATTCTGATAGTCTGTTTATTTAATATAAATTATTAATATGACAATGAATTTGAATTTATTTATTGATCGTTAGGCATCTAAGGCCCAGGCCGGGTTTTGAATGTACACTTCGTATCAAAAAAATTGCGACAGCGAACACCGTACAGCTAGGCAACCCAAATGGTACTTTCTTATCTCATAATCGTATCTGGTAAACAGACCCCTCTTTTGTATTCTTTTCTAAATTTTGCCACGCTGAGCAGCGGCACGGTTCGCCCCTCCCCTTCCGCCGGCCCTCTGGCACGATTGCTCACTCTATCCCTGGAGATAAGAGGATTGGAATAATGCTGTCCGTTTACTGGGAGTGGAGGGGAGTCATTCTGTCAGACTATCTGCCACAAGGTCAAACAATCTCAACCGACTACTGCTGTGATATCAATATCCTAACTTGGTTACGTAAAGAATTGAAAATGAAACGGCGTAGACAGCTCTCAAAAGAAGTGCTACTGTTAGCAGTGAGAGTATGTGTGTGTGTATTGTGATTATTAGTTGTTCATTTCATGAAATAAAAAATGTGAGAAGATTTTTTTCACTTTCCCAAGGTTGCCGACTGTAGCCAACTTTTTACATGTTTCGAATATTTTTTTCAACTTCATCCCATTTTCGCTGAAAATTATATGGTTAGGTAAGCAGAGATAAAACACATCCTGGAGTGTCACTCCCCGGCAACATTGGAGTGTCACTTGCCAGAGTACTTCGTAATACTAAGAAATCCTTTATTTTCGGAAAACATACCTTATATTTCTAAATAAAGATTGTAAGCTTTTAGATAACCAGTTATTTTCTAATATTCGATGAGTACCTATGCATGCTCTCTAGTGGGAGCGAGAAATGTTGCGATCAGTTACATAAAATGGGATTTATGCAAGAAAACCTCTGCATAGTTTGAAAACAGTCTCCGCCAATTATTTTTTTATAACCGTGCTTGACAAATGCTTGATGTTTCGCTTGTTACTGTCATAAGTATTTATCACTAATTAGAGCTATATTTCAGCGCAGGTTGCCGAACTTTTGGGACACCCGGCAGCAAGTAATAGATAGATAGACAGGCATACGATATACTGACACTATAACAGGGAAATAGTGCTAATACACACGGGTCGAATTCCACTTCATTTTTCTAATACGGGGTTTCCAACTTGGTGTCCAAAATAGATCCTTTAGAACGGAAAATGAAATTAATATTTCTCGATAAATCAGGTAAGCAGATGCATTAAAGTAAAATGTTGTGTCTAGTTGATTTTTATGATTAATTTCAATACCAGGAGCAAAACGTTGATGTCATCAGATTTCCAGTGCTTCCTACCTGCTATAAAGTTTTTAATGTCCCTACGGCAGTTTATTTTATATTTGGTACCTGCTAGTG
>JAGDQP010060375.1:0-12214 GCA_022664845.1 Lepisma saccharinum
TACAGAAGTCCTTCAAAGTGTGAGTTAGAATAAAATGAATCTTAATATGAATTTCTTCCATTTTAACTTTAAAAAAACTAGCATTGGAAAGTGAATAAATACTACGATTAGGATGAGACATTGGGTTACAAAATCAACGAAAGTTCAGTGTGCGCCACTTTTGGAACGGGGGAAATTGGAAGCTGTGATGTTAATCAGCTCCACTCGAGCGGCGAGTCTAACACTGTAGTCAAGTCGATTCTCGAACTCGACTCACTCTAACCGAGTTCCAGCATAACCTATCCTCTAAGTCGCATAACGGGTCAACTCGAGTATGTTTCGAGCGGCTGTTCGACGGGCTCTGGTATCTTACTGAGCACAGACTCAAGTTCCTTTGAGCACTATCTTGACTTGACTAGAGCTGATAGTGAGAACCGACTCGACTTCTTTAAAGAGTGGCTTTATTCAACTCGAGAAAATTCTGAGCACTGATTCTACTCGATTTTGTTGTAGCAGCCGCTAGTCTTAACTCGAGCAAGTAGCAAGCCGTTGATGAATGTGATTCGAGTCTATAGAATCACTTACTCGGTTCAAGCTTGAGTCATATCGAGTGGTCGCTTAGGTAAACTTTAGTTTCTTCGATCAATAACTCGACTCGACTCAAATCTGATCGACTTACGAACCGAATCCAGCGAACCGTTGACATCCGTAATTCAGATGAACGAAGCATGCCATAAATTTAATATGAAAAAATATAAATATTTTGATGCTTGATGCTATGGAATGAAGAATTAAAATTTTCATTATGATTCATTTCCGTAGATAACCATTTTGTAAGGGTGTCTTATAGTACTAAGTTAAAACTGATTAAACTATAGGTGAATAAATACTTAAAATAATATATTTGTTACAATGAGTAACTAATTTACATTCTTTACTTTTATCAGGGGTCGATTGGAACATTACGAGGAACACTGTGCTGTGGATAGGGTAACCAAAAAATGTGCTGGTCCTCCTGCTGCCTGTCTAGATAGCTTGTTGAAAATTCTTGGAACTGAATTGCGTTCTACTTGTGTTTGCTCTGGTACTGACGTTAGCCAAATATACGAATGTATGGGATGGCTACGGTTACTCTGGGTTAACCCATGTGTTGGTAAGTTGAATTTTTATTGGTTAGCTTACAAACGTATTTGATAAAAGTACTGGAAGTATAATAGATGATGAGAGGTGGTTCGACTGTCTGCAACATAATTTCTAGTCACACTTCAAAAACCATTTCAAGTTCAGGAAATCTATAATTTAAATTATCTGTGTCACTATCGCATCTCAGTTGAACCCTACAAAGGTCGTGATTTCGTCCAATGCTTCCGTTGCCAAAGCTTAGGACATATACAAAATGACCTGTTTTATGGACTTGTACGTTGCTTTAAGTGTGCCCAGCCTTACTTAACTTTAACCTGCAAGAAGAAAACCACAGAAGATCCAGCTCGCTGCATCAATAGTGGTAATGACCATCTGACGAACTACCGAGGATGCGTTATATTTCAATCTTTCAAAACACGTCGCACCACCAACAACAGCAACACTGGCACTACCCACACCTCAACTACAGATACGCAGCCTCTGCCATCAGCTTCACATCAATTCTATGCCAACACAACCAGGAATTCTCGAAGTACCATCAACAATTTAGACTCCAATAACCAGTCCTTTTTTCATCTTCAATATTTTCCACTTGTTCCAGCATTTTCCAAATTTATACAACTCTTTCAAGGTTTGCGTTCTCAGCACATTATGGACAAATTCAAATCAGGACTAGCCAAATTCATCGAAGCTCCAGATGCCACCACGCAAATTTCTGCAATCATTGAAATCATAATGAATATCGTAATCAAATAAATAATCAACATATCATCTTCCACTCATAGCATTCTTCATTTAAATTCACGATTAGTGCAAATCACTCGTCAACAATGAAGACATTTCAACATAGTCTTTCTTCTTCATCCTAACTTTACGTCCACAAACGTTTTCAAATCTAGCCAATTTCTCTCCTCTTGTGACAGTTGCGGAAAACTTAATTCAATATTACTTTCAACTGAGCCCTGAACCATTTCACATAGAAGGCATGAGCGACAAGCTCGACACTTCACTCACTCAAAACCCGCCAATAAACTCTGCTGTGCGAAGTGAATAGTATTGTTAACACTTATTTTGTAAGAAGTTTCTGATTTCTTTCGACTAGCCAAATTAAAAGCTTGTAACTTCTTTAACACAGTATCTTTTCTCGTTTCTCGCGGGCGGTTGACACAGCAGTTACTTTTAAGATGTATATCCTTGACAACATACGTGTAAAATCTCAAGTGAGTCGGAGATGCTCTGGTGAGAGATCTGAAATGGAATTACCCTTAGTGGCTCGGAATATGGCACGGGTTTGCAGTTCGAAACTCATACCATCAATTATAGCTATCTCATATACATTTTTGGTTGTTTATTTCCTTCATGCTCTACATAAAATGAATACTCTAAATTATTTTTGTACAACATTGGTGGTCTAAACCAATGGGGAATGGAAGCAGACGTTTACCCAAATTTTCTTGTGTTATCTTTATTCTATTTCATTAATAGATAGTCATTATAGGACACTTAGTACATAGTGACCTGCTATGGTATGAGAATATGCTTCTATAAGCTGTTAGGTTTCAAATTCCACAAACATGATTACTCCAGCCGGAATTCAAATGCAAACTTGGTGAACGGTAGCGTAACGTTTTATACCACATAACCACAGCAACCGGCATATTGCACTACCGGCATTTAATATTTTTTTCTTATTTTCTAATAGTGAATAGTGAAATACGAAGTGGTAAATGTTTACCATCTTTTTATTCAAATTAGATAGTTCATTGATTTACTTCTTCTCCTTTAAAATAGATAACTACCTTCAAGTGACAGTTTAATGCCTTCTTTTTCAGAAATTATATTGTATGAAGGTTTCCTCCATAAATATTTTCTTGCCTATTTTACTTAGCTCTCTCTTATAATAAGCGTAAACACAAAGAATAATACCCAGCCACCATACTCTAATATGCTAATATCTCTGACTTCTCAGTAGCATTGGGGAGGTATCAGCCATTCAATGGGTGCTTAAAATGGCAATTATATGAGAATTTACAAGTTTCCTTAACTACACTATTCAAATACCGAGGTGGTAAGTACAATACAGAATATAAGCTCTGACTTCTATGTAAGGTATTTATTTTCTCTCAAAATAACACATTGAGGCAGGCCCGTAGCCAAGATTTTGTTAAGGGGGGCATAGATAAACTCTTTCTCTCTCTCTCTCTCTGTCTTATATACATATGACATTTCTTATCCGAGTAGTTAACACACTTTTGCACTTAGTGGTTTCGGGTTTGATTCTCGTTAGAGAATCAAGATCTTCGGTGCTGAGGCAATTTAAGAGCTACTCACAAAAAGAATTAATGAATTCCATTCCAGAATGCTAGAAAATAACGGCTGAGTAACTACTCTTATTTTAATAATAATCTATATATAAAAATGAGTAAAGGGACGCTTATTTCTCAAAAAGCATACATAGAATGGACAAGGTCAATGACTCATTCAATTACATGTGGTCTGTAGATAATAGCAAGATACAATATCATGTCTTGGTCACAGCTGGACTGAGCTATGGGGGTGCAAGGTCCCCATAAGAAATACATGGGGAATGGGGTGACATTTTATCAATAATTGAAAACTACTAATATTAGTGTTAAATTCATACTAAGATGAATAGTAATAGTTTCAATACTTTACAAGCTCAAGTTCATCCCCCACCCCAGGGGTTTGGGGTGGAGACGGATGACATTTTAAAAATAATCGAAGACGACCGATATAAATGCCGAATTCATAGTTTTGGAGGTCGCTGAGTTCAACGCTAACACTAACATTTTCGATGTCTTTTATAATCAAAATTTGTTTTTAGTTTCAGTAAGAACTCGTTTTTATTCATAGAAAGAAATATTCTCCGAAAGAACTGTTCTTACAGAATCACCTGAATAGACAATTCTAATAGCCTGCTGCATGATTCATCGGATTTTAAAACCTGTTGTGATGAACTAATAAAACTATTGAATAAGATTTAATTTTTGTACATACCTGACCGATATTTTTACATTAAAAATATTGTTTCCATTTTTGTATTAGTGAAAGTTGATTTCTGATTATTTACCTTGCAAAAGAACGGAAAGATCAAAGATGTTCACAAGGTGATTACAATTGTGATTGGCTTTAATTATTACTAAGATAGTAATAGATTAGATAACCAACTTCTGGTTTTGCAACATGATCGTTGGAAGAGTGCAACATATCACGAAAAACAGTCTGGCGCTGCTGTTCTGACTGCCAACCCAGCAAAAGCTCTGAGTCGATTCGCCGACCGGGTAGCCGTGCGGTCTAAGTCACTAGGTCAACGACTAGATGTATAGGGTCGAAGTCAAAAGTTACTAGACTGGCCCATATAAAATAAAGTTTACCAAAGTTTTTACTAGGTCGATTCCTGTCTGGGACAAAGATATAAACATCCCCATAGGAACTTGGCAAATCGCCCTAAAATTATAGAGAACATTTAACATTTGTAAACACAAAAATAGCTAAGAACCCTTGAGGGTTGCTCAACTCCTTATGATACAAATTACTCACTTACTTACTCTATAGCTTACGGAACTCACAAGTTGATCGCCGTAGTAACAAACGTTCTCCATAAGATCATGCCAGCACTTATGCGTATAAAACAAATATTGTTCAAAAAAAGAATTATCTAACAAAAAAGGGGTTCACTCTGCCTCCTGATACAAATAGTAAACGGAGAAGAATAAACTCACCTGAAAGGACCTGCTGCTTCGGCCAAATGCTAAAAATTGACAAGAAAAGATAGCAGGTTTCCACTTGCTATACCACTTCTGTGGTTATGTTTAGCACAAAATTATAGAATCACAATTTAATTCATTTAATCTTAAGAATTCATGAGTTATTTGTGGAATATTCCCGAATACTTAAGTGTTACAAACAAACACAAATGAACAACAATTACAAAGAATATAACAAATCCGCTCAGTATAGGACACTTTACGCTTAGGTTTTTGCGTCCTTGAGCATATTAAACACCAAAGTCTGGTCTTTTTCCGGAATACGTAAAAGAAACGGCCAACTATCCACCCATGTCAAACTTATTACAAAAAACTACATATTACCGAGATAACACCTATTATTATTTACTACTGTGGACTACGCTGCTGCTTAATTAAACGCACTCAAATACTACTATTGTTTAGTGAACAAACATAAAACTGAGCCCAAAGCGAAAAACAAATTCAATCACAAAATACTGCAAAACACATTGGTTAAAGTGAACAGATGCGCAACTGGAAAGATTATAAAGTGATTAAACCGAATATACTTTCGGGACATGAGAATGAGCAGTATCAAACTTGTGTAAGAAACTCACTGTACACTCTCTAAAATATTATTTAAGCCCGTTGGGAATGACTACCAAGCCAGTATACCATTTGTGGTGTACATCAAGTTTCAAACGCTCGAAGCTAAACATAGCAGCGCAATATTGCTGCAGCAAACAAACAGATTTTACTAAACAGACAGTTTAAAGCCGAAAACTTAATAAAAATAATTACTACAAAACAAATAAGGTAAGGAAAAATGCCCTAAACTTTTAACTACAAACACGGAGAAAACAAATCCTCTCCTAATAATATTTCTGTAAGGAAACTCGATCAATGGAAATCCACATACATAATGGCGAAGCTCGTTCAAGAGAACATAATACACAAATGAATTCAGAAAGAAACGGAAAAAGCCAAATAACAAATATAGGACAGATAACTTCTCTCGATTGACATAATAGTCGGCTTTTGAGAGACAGGTGAGTAAATGCCACACTTCGGAATCCAAAATGTAGTGCCTTGAAGCACTTAAAAAAAACTATAAAGGCTAGCAGCTACAAGCGACTAGAAGTTGAGAACTACTCATGAAACCTGAAGCACTTTTCAGCTTGAAAAGCTACGCAAGTGGCTCCTAATGAATATGCCACACATATCAGCCCAAATATAAGACTTTCTTGCCCCTACGCACAAGTTAAAGGGACTAACCCATTGAATTCCATTGACTCGAGCTTCGATCCCTAATGACCCCAAGATAATAAGAAAATAAACTGTGTATACGGATTATGATAGCTCCGAGACTCCAAGCTTCAAACCCCAGTGCAAGAATTATCTCAGCTATATTAAAGGTATTTAAGCACTAAGGTAAACCAGGAATAATCTCATTCTGGATGGTCTTCCCCAAATGGGACTCGAATTTATGAACCTCACTCAAAGCCTACGAAAGCATAGTACGACACACCACAACTAGCTGAGCTATTGAGATCAGTGAGAATATGAGTAAACAATACTTACATATATCAAGTGCCAGAGAAATTAGGAAATATGTCATAGAAGTCTATCTTTTAAAGTCTGCTGCGTGTCATAGAAAATTGAAATACAGAAATATTTCATTACAATGCCGTTTGTTTATTTTACGTACAGCCAGCCACATAGGCAGTAACTTTTCGATTGGGGTATCAAAGTCAAAATAGCTTTCTTATTTACAGTATTAACAATAAAATAGCCTAAAAATTTACGTAAGACACTGACCTGCCGTTTGAAGACCAAGAAAAGACATCTATAAAAGGAGAAGAATGTCATGTCCTACTGTGAATGATGCCTTGAGTTTAAGCACCAGGTGAGTGGATGGATTTATTTTCAGTGAAAAGGACATATTTTTAGTAACTGTGGCTAAAATCAAGGAAAGATTATGACTGACTGCATGGTTGCTTACTAAGAAAGGATTTTTTCTGTGATTGTATTACTTTGTATGCCCTGCAAACAGACTACAAATTGTTAGATACAATCTTAATTGACTCTGTTAACCTTTCTATAAGGCTTTATTTGTGAAAGACGTGAAGGACTTTTGTGTCCGATAAAGACATTTTCTGATTATCATATCGTACAAGCTTATATACTCACACCTTGATGTGGGTCCAATAAAATATGTTGGCAACACAAACAACTGAAAACGTTTTTAAATTTGGTTTGCAACACTAACAACTGCGACGCCAGGAGTATCTCTATGACCTATACGAGTAACTAAATGCCAAGTTTTCGTGCGGATAAACCCAACGATATGGAAGAATCCTAAACGATTCATTGTTTAAAGTTGTTGGTAACCCTGACAACTACAGCGCTCAGGTAGCTCTATGACTTGTCCCAGTACTTAAATGCCGATAAATGCAACAGTACAGAAGCAATTTGAAATATTGAATTTTTAGACTTACTGGCAACACTGACAAGTACGGAGCTAGGACTACTTCTGTAACTTGTTCCAGTACCTAGTGCAATTGCATTAACGTTTAGTGTATATTAATATAGACGTGTCGATTTGTATAACATAACATCATACCTTCAAGCATAAATTTCACATGTAATACTACTTGGTAAATAATTAAATTACTAACAATGACTTTCAGTCTTTGATTTTGAAAATTATGACAGTAAAATAAAGGAACAAAAGTAGATTTTCAAGATTGAGAAGATTACCATGCAGATGTTAGTGCAGTGTGTATGACAGTAGAGACAATCTCATTTAAACATCTTGTATAATAGCAAGCTAATATTTTAACACATATATTCTTCATGTATAAGCCCGGAAGCCAGTATGAAATCAGCATCTAAAGAACTTCGTCCAAAATATGGCACAAACAAAGCAAGCGCTCTATGCTGTTCAGTACATTGTAATTAAACTGCACTCAATCGATTATATGTTGTTTAATCATGTAAAAAAGCAGAAACCTTTCGCTGGGTGTTTCAGTAATGATTGAAGGGATATTTTCTTAATATTCGAAGGTACTGGGGAGGATATTCAAAAGCAACTAAGTCATGGGATGTTTGATGTTCAACCGAGAAGCAGGTTTATGACCCGACGGGAATCGAACCAAGGATCTTTGATTACAAGGTGACGAGCGAAACCACTGATCACGGAAGACAAACACAACTGTAGAGGATATAGTCCATTAAGAAAAAAAAATCTTCGTTTGAGGTAAGTTGTCAATTTTTGTTGCTACGAAGAATTAAATTTTATCCAGCATAGTTTGTTAATTCTTGAAAGAATGGAAACATAATTCATAATTCAACAACAAACTCACCTAGTTTTCTTGTAGGGAAGTTTCATTCACATTTCGCTGATCCCAAGTGGTATATAGACGATACCGTACATGTGCTCAGAATGTTTCGCTTTCCAATGTGGAAAACATCCACTGGAGACTATCGGGTCATAAACTTACATCTAGATAAAAAATCAACTATATTGTATGTCGTGCCACATAAAACTTTCGCCATGTATAAGGAGGAAACTCCTTAATTCATCTTACTAATCGCTTGGAGAGTCGACTGGGGTAGATGACTAATGTTGATTCATACCTTCTTACCATCAGGGCCGTTAATACCCAATCAACTACCCATGTTCTTGTAGATAACATTTGCTTGGTGAACGAACATTGATGGACTGTTCACCAGCCCACATTTGCAGACACTACATATTAGAAATACAGCTAAGGGAAACGCCACGGTACTTCTATTTGCCCAGAGGATGAAATGCAGGTACTAATGGAAGTGGTCAGTCCTGCAAGAAGTGCAAGGGTCAAAGTATCTGGGATTGGAAGGGAGACTGACAGAAAAACAAGCCTGGACCTGGAACGAGCTATATATTGCGACTTTAATGTCAAACAAATTCTGATATGGACAAGTTACAGGATGTTGAGAAAGAAGTTGCAATGATTAGAGGAACATGATATATGTCAGAAGGAAGAAAATAACAGTTGAAAGTACAGTCAGGATATATGTTCTACAGAAATTTGGTAATTGTGAGGCATAAATTCTATGATAAATAAAAGTCTGAAGAGAAAGTTCACGATGAAGAGTCAACAGCGAAAATACGTGAGTATAGAAAGATACACCGTTTCTTAATTTTTAGGTGTAATGAAGGTAGCTAAAAAAATTCCTAATAATTCTTAATTATTAAAATTCAAGGAGAACAAAAAACATGAAAAGCTGTTTAACTGCTGGCAACGAAATACACAAAATATCAGATGTTATATTTTTCTTGAGCAATTTCCAACTGTGAAAAAAATACGAAATAGTGATTTCAAATTTTATCTGTTTATTTATACAGCATTAAAAATATGCATGTCTGGTAATCCTAACATTACTTGCAAAACCAAATGTAAAATGCACGGTTCTGAAAAGTTTCGGTATCTTCTCTCGTTTATAAAACTCTCCTCTTCTCCTAAGACTTTGTCATCCATCTCTACGTTTTATTTTCCGTGTACGTGGTGCACTACAAAAGTAATGAGACTGCCAACATTGAGCACGAACCAGCAACTTTCCTACCACTCCATTCGGAGTGTAAGCGGCTGAATTCCTTCCGGATACACAGTGTAGTTTGACCTTCACACTGTACGTGATTTTTGCGAGGTGAACGTGAAGTGAATGTGTGTGTGTGTTACGATAACGGACCGTAAAAAGTTGACCATCATTTATTTTTCTGAAACTTGGCGAAACGAACACTGTTAGTCGGGGTCGTACTAAAAAGTTCATAATTCATCACCGAGTGGAAGAAATCTGGCTCACTCTGAAGACACTGGAGTTTAGGACAAACATCCACACGACAGGCCTGCTCAATGGAGAGATTCTTCGGAACAATCTTGAAGAACACTTTCCTCATCTTCAAGTGCTGAGTCAAAATTTGATGCACTGTATACTCCTTTAAATTTATCACACTGCTGATCATTTTCAACGTCATTCACCGATCCGACATCATAAGGCAGCGCACTCTGTCCACATTTCCGTCCTTTCGTAATGTTGCCGGTCTTCCGAACAAGCTTCATCTTCGATTTCTTCTTGACCTTCAGAAAAGGTCTTGTGGCCATCTGAACACTTTCGCCAAGTTTCACATAAAATTTGATGAAACAATGTTGCTCCAACTTTTCACGGTGATTATCTTAACGTATGTAGCAAACACAAGTTCACTTCATCCCCTCGCAATAATCGCGTAGTCCTAGTATGAAGGTCAAACTTACACTACTTGTGCGGAAGAGATTCAGCCACTTTCATGCCAAAGGAAAGGCAGGAGGAGAATTGCCAGTTCGTGCGCAGTGTTGCCAATCGCATTACTTTTCTAGTGCACCTCGTAAAAATACAAGAATGCTTTTTAACGCTGCTCTTTAACAAGAAGTCTAATGAAAGAGAAATACTGTTTTCCTTCAGGCTTTGACAATTTCTAATACAATAAGGCAGTTATCGGGTAACAATGTAGTTCTTTGTGTGCAGAGATAATGCAGTCAAAATTCACGTTCAGTTCTCTGTCACAGCACAACAGACAAGCTCTCACCATACACTGGAGACTATTTCAATAATGGTTATGTTAAAACTCATTGTCAAAAGGAGGCGGGTCACTTCCTGTACTTATAGGAGCAGGATGATGCTAAGAAACTGTAAATGCCCGTTCTTGCAAACTCCTTGAAAGTTGAAACAATAAACAAACAAACAATACAGTCCTAATACCGTATAATCTTGTATATTTCGTTTTCTTATTCTGCTACATTTTACCTGTTGGAGAAGGAATAAAACTGAAAGCGTTTTTAGAATAACACTCTCTATGGGTTTTGCTTTCCTCGGTAGTAGAAACGGCACAGTAAAAATCTTATTTTAATTTAGCAAAATGTTCCTATCTGTGCCCCGAGAAACATTTTTTAAAATGAGATTTTTATTAATTTAAAATGAGAACATACAGGTTTGGAAAAGAGATCAGTTTTCTTATTCATGTTCTCATTTCCGATTAAATGAGAATGTTGATAACTAATTTATTACAAGTAAATGTATCGATGGTTTAAACTGCTTTCTCGACCAAACTTGGTAGAGGAGTAGAATACATCAGGAAACCACCAGAAAGCATCACTTAAAGTGATTTCGTTCATAAAGACGGTCGCAGTGGCCAAAGGTTCGATTGGAAAGAATAACTACCTATAGTGTGATATAAGTGGTAAAACACAAGTTTTTTGTAAAACGCTTGAAACAATAGAAAACAAATACATATGAATAGATACCGACTCAATGCGCTATCTGTTAGAGACTACGTTTGTCATAGTCGCCATCTTGAATCTTGCCCGACTTTTCTAAATGGGAAGGGGCTCATGTAACATATAACTCTGGGTTATAATTTTACCAGAAATATGTTAGTGAAGTCAGTTTTAATATTAACATATTTTTGAGAGAGATAATGAAAAGACTCAACGCAGAAGTAATGAGTATTGAGGATTATTCATTTATCATTTCGTTTACTGTTGCAACCAGAACAGAGTATTTATAGACTTCTCAATCAACTATACATACTAATCTCATTGTCTCTCTGAAAATTGTATTTATATTAAAACTGAACTCACTAATGAATTTCTGATACAATTATAGCCCAGACTGATATGTTACATCACACCCTTTCCCATTTTTTTTTTTTAATTGAGCCAGATTTAAGCTGGCCGTCTTCAAGACGGCGCATATCACAAACGTAGCCTCTGAAAGATAACATATTGAGCCAGTATCCATTCATATGTACTTGTTTTCCATTCTTTCAAGCATTTTACAAATAAACTTGTGTTTTCCCACTTAGATCACACTATACTTACTTATTCTTTTGAATCAAACTCATGGTCACAGCGTCCGTCTTTGTGCACGAAAACACTATTAATCCTGCGTTCTAGTAGTTTCATGGTGTACCTTACTCTTCTGCCAGGTTTGGTCACAAAAGCAATTTGAACCATCGATAGGTTTACTTATTAGAAAATAGTTTTTCGGTGCACAGATAAGAAATTTGTTGATATTGGATATAAGATAAAGATAAAATGAATTTTATGGGCGGTAACAGCACTATGGCTTACGCCCGTCCCGATACGGGGAAGCCCCTTATCTTGGTCATGTCAAAATTTAGCTGTTAAATAAAATAATAAAAGAATATAAAAGATGAAGATGTAAAAGGTCTTCACAATCAGCGCACTGGTGTAAATGGCCAGAATAAAAACCAAGCCTGTAAATGGGCCTTTACCAAAAAAAAAAAAAAACACTATAAAACT
>JAGDQP010060376.1:0-12214 GCA_022664845.1 Lepisma saccharinum
TAGTGGAACACAGATGTGTGATGTCTGAGACACATCCGTACACGCAACGAGATGGAACTTTCCGCACAAGCTATAGGGTAGTATTGTTTAATGAATATTTGAATCTGAAGAAATAACACAAAAATTGCGGAAAGCTTTTAGGGACAGTTATATTGAACAGAACACGTGCAATAACTGAGACAGTAAATTCGCCAGTGAAACTAATGCGATCTCTCATATGCGTGCAAAGTGGTCGTCTCTCCAATGTCGATAACGTGACAATGAAACAGCTGTTAAAGTACATGCAACTTTGTGTAACCTACAGTAAAGATCAACACCTCTCACAGCATCACAAACTCTCATCTCTGCACCCTCCTGTACGCCTATAAAACGGAAAAGTGGGTATCCCAAAGACTGTTCGAGTAGCAGCTTCTGGACCTATATTCCAGAGCTCTTTCTCTCCATGAACGAGAGAGAGAACACGATTTTCTTCACCACCTGGTCACGGGTGATGAAAAGTAGGTGATTTACATGACTACACGAGCAAACAATAAACTGAAAGTAGGGTTGTGGAGTCGGGGTCGGAAAAAATATAACGACTCCTACTTCCAATGAATGGAAATTGTAAGGTAATTCCTCAAAAATTAAAATTTACCATAGGCAGATGCCAGTATTAGAGGAAATAATTGCGCCCTGAGTTCTGAATTAAAAGCATATGTATCCACCTATTACGGGAACTTCCCGTGAGGCAGTTGCATATTTGTAGCTGAGTTGTTGACTTACTGTGGATAATAAAAATGCAATTATTTATTTTCAATTTTAAAGATCCTGAATTGAGTTAATCTATTTTCTCTTTTGAGTATATATTTTAATTTAGATTATAATAATCATGCACCTGCAGCGTCCATTATTTATATTATAATAATGTTCCGTTGATTATTAACTCTATTTCTGGTCACCGGGTACTATGTTTAGTTCTCTTCCACTATCTTGTGAATCAAGCTTCAAATAACAAAGTTTAATATTTTCTAAAAAATAGCCTGATGATCTCCTTGACAGCACCTTGTACATTCCGTCGTTCAATTAATGTAGGAATTACAAATACAGGCGTCGAAGTTGTGGTATTGAAAGGTAAGGAGTCGGAGTTGAAACTTTTGTGTAACGACTTAAAGGGCCAACCTCCTCGAAAGGACAAAAGGTGATTCTCAGTTGATGGTGGCGATCCACAATAAATTCTTACCATAAAACCAAACTATCACAACAGATACCTTCCATTCAGCAAATGGACTGTCTGAGCAAAGTACTGCAAGAAAAATAACCAACTTTGGTTAGCAGGCATCTGGTAATTCTTCACTAAGACAATGCACACGATGCCTTCAGAACGTAACACACTCTCATCCACATTCATTGGCTATTGCCCCACCCGACTGTAATTTATTTCGCTCTCTGCCCAATTTCATTGCTGGGAAGTTCTTTCGAAATATTAACATTGAGAAAAGATGCCTGGATCACTGTTGCTTCACGTCTAGCTGAAGCCTAGCGCAAAGGAATTTACAATTTCCTACAGCGATGGGAGAAGGTTTACCAGCTTCAATGGGGAGTATGTAGATGATTAGGACTGCTGGCCGAAGGGTGGAATCATATTTATTTTTCTCCTGAAACTTTCTTTACAACCCGATATATAAAATTTATTTGTTAATCTGCTTAAGTCTAAATGCAGCATCCATTTAAAGCAGAAATATGCTTTCAAGATCGAAAATTACATTTTCTACATTATTACCAAACAACACTTTAAATATATAACTGAATGACGTCTATAATTGGGATTTCCAATGCATCAAATCCCAGAATTTGAATTTAATTTTTAAGGCCTTTAGGCAACTTTGGCTCAGGCCGGATAGACGACGATGGGATGAATTGGTGGAATGAAGAAAGTGGGAGGAAACGGCAGAACCCCCAGAAAACCCACGCACAAGGTGTTTGTCCACCACAAAGCCCACACGGCATGAGCACGGATCGAACCGACGATCATTAGCACCTGAGGTTAGCGCTATATTATTTAGCCACTGCGGCCCATCACATACCATACAGAAACTTTTTTTTTTACAGGTACAACCCGGGACACGTGTTACCAGACTAAAAATGTGGAAGTAGTAACATAATTAATAAACAATTACACATAGGTTTTCCTAAAACAAGATATAAAATTAAATTTATTAACACGAAAGTATAATTTTTATTTCCAACATAAATCTGGTTTCATTCTTATCCATTCTTTTATTTTCCTTCTATACATTTAGTTTTTAAATAAGAAAATAATGGAAACAAGTTAACGGTTGTAATTAACTTAACTGTAATGAAAATAAATATTTCTGTCCTCTTTTTCCAATTTTAAGTCATGAATTACTTTCTCCGAACATACATTTATTCATTAATTTACTAATATCTCTACCACTACCATGCATTCCTTATACTCACAGTTTACTGGACAGAAGGAAATTGTATTTAGTTCACTCCATTACTTTACGCTTAATTTTTGCATGTGTTTGCCATGCAAATATTTAATTCATATCAAATTTTAAGTGTTGGAAAGACATGGGGTTCGCATTATATTCCATATCGAACTTCCAAATCCCACAAGAGCTATACACGACCGTATCAACTTTGCGCTATTCTCTCTGCCTGCAGGGCCTCTGCATTAAATAAAACACACACCATCCATATACTACTGATGAACCATCTTCTACTGTTCCATACTATGCACATCATCTCTTCCGAAATAGAAACCGTAAGCAGTTTTCGAAGAAGAAAAAAAAATACAGGTCGTTACGTCTTACACTTTGCTGACTACGAAAGATAACAGCCAGGACCTCTACTGAAGATCTCCTGGTGTTCACCTGATGGTACTGAGAAAACTCCTGAAAAATTTGAATGTGGCTAGGGAAAGTGAGATCGAACCCATGCCATCTCCCCACTCATTATCCGAAGTCAGCAATCTAATCATTGTGTCAGGAGACTGGGGTCACATACATACATACATTTCATAAGAGTGACTACAT
The DNA here is from genome assembly GCA_022664845.1 of Lepisma saccharinum. Classification (NCBI taxonomy): domain Eukaryota; kingdom Metazoa; phylum Arthropoda; class Insecta; order Zygentoma; family Lepismatidae; genus Lepisma; species Lepisma saccharinum. The sequence continues at coordinate 3,039 of JAGDQP010060376.1, forward strand.
AAATTTCTGGTAATAGTATTTATCTAATGCATTTCTATACAGGGTGGGCCAAAAGTACCGTACCATAGGAATTTGATTAGTCAAGTACATCATTGGCTGGACAACAACTTCCCACACTGGATTGGCTGTAGGGAAAAAGTGAAATGGGTTCCCCCGACGTTACTTTCGTCGATACACAATGAATCAAGTGGTTTCAGAGCGATATCACCGTAATTAAGTTCGAAAAAGAAACAATTTACAATGTTTCTACGCATCAGCTTTCCTTCTAAATTGACGTCTCTGTCTTCCTTTCTTCCTAAGCAATTGCAAATATTAGAATCGCAATTGCCTCTTTACTCCAGGCTACATCTTCCTAACAAAACATTCTACGATTTAATTTTACTAAGATAAATTTTAATTCATTTCACTTAGTTTTCAGCTCTCAACATCGTACTATCAATTTGGGAACACCCCATGACAATATTCCACAAAGCATAAGAGCTATTTTGGAGCCGCAGTTGTTCAGTGGTAGAGCCCTCATCTCTGGTCCGTGGGGTCCCCGATTTGTTCCCGGATCGTGCCATGTGGGCTTTATGGTGACCAAAAGCCGTATGCGTGGGTTTTTTTCTCACGGTTCTCTTCTTTTCTCTCACATTCTTCATTCCACCACTTCTCCCACCATCATCTATTCGGTCTGATCCAAAGTTGCATAAAAGCATACAATGAAATTCAATTCAATGAGAGCTATTTAATGCTGTCAAATCAATAGTGGATACACAGCTTTGCATTTTCATTTTTCAGCATACACATAGGTAAATTATAATTCCATTGAGTAAAAAACTGCTTTTGAGCAATTTCTCAAGAAAACAAATAATATGATACAAATAAAAATTCACCAAGTAGGTAATGTTACCAAACAACGATCTTTGTTTTGTAAATAAAAACTGGATTTTCTGTGTGTTGGTTTTCATATGTATTACGAAAAATAAACATATCTGTAACACAAATTGTAAACTTATAATGTGAACTGGGTTTCTACGTTCTCTTCTAAAATTTCGCCAATCAAAATGAACCAATCGAATAGTTTGTTAAAACTCCAGGTCGATCACTTTGGTTTACATTATAAGAGCCTATCATCACATAAGGACTAAAAGGTAAATTTCAAAAAAATAATCTGATTTTTAAATCAATCAACCAGGAAAGGAAATAAACGCTCTTACCCCCTATAAGGGAGCACGTTAGCAACAGATACCCCCAGCGAAAAATGAAACATTCACGACAGTTCTAAACAAAGTATTCCCGAGCCCAAGCAATAAAATATGAGACTTTCCCGTGAACTAAATCTCACTCCGCGACTTTCCGGACGGTAGACACCTTGTATATACAGACACTTATTTCAACTGAAACTTATGGGGTCGTTCAAATATTACATAAGCACTATTTCAATCATTTTAGACCTCCTTCCTCTTTCCCCCGCGTTCTTGTAAGTAAAATTAAGCAAAACCTCTATCCGTAATAAATGGACGCCCAGTAAAAGTAAGCAAAGCTTGAACTCCCTACCCCCTAGATGCTTACGTAATATGACCTTTCAATGCCAATATACAGAAAAAATGAACAATAATATTTTCCGACAAAAGTCCTGGTCCTTCTTTAGTCGTTGGGAATAGGATAAGTACATGGAAACGGAAGCTTAGAAAGAGCAATAGGGAACTTTGTCCACGAAAGTATGATTCACTGAAAAACAGCTGATCGCGAAAGTAGTTGTTTACTGAGTACTGGAATGTGCTCGTCGTATAAAAAAAAAAAGTTAACCTTAATATATTAAACAAACTATTAAAAATCTTTTAACAAAATGTTGCCATAGGTTAATTTTTCATTGCATGGAATATATCGGTGAAAAAAAGATTATTAAAAAGCTTGAAATGTGTGTTATTTAAACAATGGATGCCGTAACTCACTTAATATCCCCTGATCCTGATTTATTTAGGTTGTCTTGATGAAACAGCTTTCTTTGGGAGAGTTTTTGCTTTTTAAATCATTTTACATCTGAAATATTATGGGAAGTTTTAAGTTCTTGTGAAATGCCAGAAAATGGGTGTTACCTTCTTACGTCCCTAAAGTGCTCAGATATTCTTACATAAATGATTTTTCTGTCATGTCTATATATTCACCACATTGGCATGTCATCTGATATACTCCATTATTTATGAATTTTGGGATAAAATATTTTCTGTGAAATTTTTGTTTAAAGTTTTTGGCGGAATCAAGACTGGGTTGAGATTATGTTCCTTAAATATTTTCTTCAATCTATTAAGTGACGGGGTGGTATAGGATATCTATCCAGGTTTTGTTCTCCCTTCCATTTGCTGAATTTAAGCTTTTGGAATTATTGTTTGGCTTTATAATACCACTTTATATTTGATTAAGAGTATTCGTTTTGTTGACCTAACCCGAAAAGGTAGTCTATTTCTTCCTAGAAGTCTTTAGAGACAGTACAAATTTTAAAAGCCCGTAAAAAAAGTTGAGCCATATTGTACTAAAGAATGTGCAGAACCTTGGTGAATGTACTGTTCACTAGCTATACGTTTGCGATGTGTTGTCGTTTGAAACTTATTTTTCAGTCTGTAGATTTGTAGGTCCAAAACACGGATTTTGAGATGTATGTGATGTAGGAACTTTTAATAAAAATTCAAGCTGAGAATCACCTTTGTATAAAATTCATGTATCTATTATTCCTGATTTCTTGTAATGTTGGATCTTTAAGAATAATTTATTCGAAAAGCTCCATTACAATGTCTGACAATACCGGTGAAAGTGGACTACACACTGAAAACTGGTCTTCAAAAGGAATGTGACCTATTTTACGTAAAAATGATTCCGTAAAAGCAACAGACAAATCAATACGGATTAAAGGAAACATATTTACTGTATCTACGGGAGCCATCTTAATAGTATTCGCATTGACAAGAGCCGAACAGGCAGTCGCCGCCACTAGGTGCAAGCGTACCCTTATTTTTCTAATCCACTTCGAGCACTGACACACACAATGCAAAACCATCACACTTCTAACGGTTCTTTACTTCGTACTTACCTCTACTTATAGCTTGAACCATAGCCCTTGGATTTTTATTCCTTCGGCCCAACCATGAACCTAGCTCACCAACCTTCACTTGAGCAAGTGGAGTATCAGCTGAAATAATAATTCATCAGAATTATTGTTCAGTATATATTCATAAATAAAAAAAAAATGTAAGAACATTCAGTATTGCTGAGAACATTAGTTGTTGGCTACTCAGAACAACGGTACCAAGAATGTTTTACAATAACAGTACTTTCATCCAAATCACCAGTTTATATCTTAACCAGGTTTTTTTTTTCCTCTTCTACATCTTGTAACTAGATCATTACAATGCAAAGAATTAAATCTTCAACACCACAGTGCGAACAGAAGGTGACTACTCAGTTTAAGATGAACTTCTCTGTGCAATGAATTACTGGCATTGCAACAGTCTTCTACCATGCAACACATTGATCGTTTAAGCTAAAATAAAAGCATAAATACTTGTCGAGATACAAGTACTTTTTTTTTACTGAGGTCCACGGTTTTTGGTTGAGAAAATTTTGTCTTTCAAAATTTTTATTTAAATCGGTAAATAATAGTTTGTTTCATTCCTTTTTTTTTTCACGTGAACACATTTAATTACTGGCTTCCGGAGAAATAAGATGAAAAGTTTTCATTAATTGCTAGTATATTACTCACAGCTAAAACACATTTCAGAGAATGGAATAATTTACACGAAACAGTACCATATCATATAACAATATTTCAGTACATTTCCAAAATCATGTATCGGTATCAAAGTTCATTTGAATTTCATTTATGGCCTTTAAGCATCTAAGGCTCAGGCCAGGATAGGGGAGGGGAAACAAGGCGGGAAGGTGTCGACCAGGGCCTGTACCATCCCGGCATTTGGCTGGTGTGACTAAGATAAAACCCTGGAAAACCCAGTCAGAATGGTTAACCGCTGTGGATCAAACCCACGACCTCCTGAATGCTACACCAACGCTCTACGACTGACCTGCGGCGGCTCAGTGTCAAAGTTCATTCTTATGCCTTCCAAATAAATTGGACCAAATTTATCATATAAAACTTTAATATCAATACCGTATAATTTCTTTCAAAAGAGAATACTGCATAATGTTGTAAAACTAAATTTATTTACTTACCTGTTGGTGTACAGCTAATTCTCTCGTATATTAGACATGTATAAATATACTCATGATATATTTCGCGAGTCGGTGCGCTCGCACTATCAAACGATGAGAAAAATTAAAATGATAGGTAATAAGGTGAACAGTAAGATTGAGGATACTAAACTGCTCGTTGAAACTATTAGACGGAGGGGCAACATTGTTCATACACTCTGTCTGGTAGTTCCAACGAGCAGTTCATCATTCTCAACCTTACTCATCATTACCATATTACCTATCCTATTAATTTTCCCCATCGTTTGATAATGCGAGCGCACCGACTCGCGAAATACCTTACGAGTATATTTATTTGTAGCTGTCTAATATAAATACAAGAGAATGAGCTGCACACCAACAGGTAAGAAAAGGTCAGTTTTCTCTCCACGAGATTTATTAGATAAATTTATTTAGCCCAACTGACTTACATACTCGGCTATATTATCGATTGACAAGATAAAATAATACATGAATTTAATAAAATTCATGCTGCACCGACAACAATGAATTCTTATCAGATCTCTGAAAATCAAAATACCTTACTCCATTGTTACCAATGAATTTAAACTACGAGCCTAGTAACGAGCTCTCTCTTCAACATTGCCATTTTTTCAATCACAAATCTGAACGTAATAGGAATAACAGTATATCAATCAGTTGTTCTTCGAACTTCGTAAATTACGTGTCGTACTTATTTTTATTATGTAACCGTTTCTTGGTGTTATGTGACTCTTAAATATGGCATTTGAGGTCAAAGTACACACGAAATCAAAAGACCTTCCTATTACACTTCAAATTTAAATTCCAGCGGCCAAGATCTACCTGATAATGTAACGTGATTCCAATGTTGTCCGGCGTAAAACCATTGAAGATCCTTTGTTTCCAATTCTCTACCAAAAGTTAGAAATTGTCGCGAGATTTGATGTGTCGTTTTTCTGAAATGTTTCGTTAACACTGAACATGATTAGCAAGCAAAGCATCTACCGTCTTCAGAGTTAACCATACAATAAATCTACGAATGTTCGCAATTGTATATAAACTATGAAATGTGAATGAATGTCAAATTGTTAACTTTCAAAAAATGTGAATGTGATGTGAGAGTCCGCTAACCTGATTTTCCTCCGATGCTGCTAAAGGGTGACAAATTGCCAACGCTGAGAAGCAGCTCTGAAGCCAAATTATCAAAGATCAGAGTGAATGGCAGGTGGTTAATGGTGCGAGTGGAAAGCGCAGGTGTCATGTACCTATCTCTCTATCTGATCTTAGGGCTTTCTAGTTTTGTCTGACAGAGTAAGCCTACTACAATAAAGACAACATTACTATTATCACGAAGACATTAATTATTATTATTGCGTGGACGAGAAACATTTTCGTAATATTATGGATGTCTGGTTACCCATGGCTACTGACGTCAGCCATGTGATGATCAGCAACAGAACAGGATTGAGGCAATTATCACGCAATTGTACTATTTACCCAGTGTGATTAAGGAAAATGACTAGTGACCCTGCATTGGACCCCCCCCCCCTCCCCCCTGGACCTCCCAACAACAGCAGGCGACAACGTTACCATTGAACATTACAATTATTTTAATTGATTTCTGGCATTTGCCCGTCTCTAAGTCATAACTTTACTTGTCCAAGGACAGAATTAAGGAAGCGCTCAGGGAACACAGTCCCAACAATCCGTTTGTGCTATACGTTAACGAAAACGACTCGTGCGGTTAGAACTGGTTCAAGATCATAAAACCAGAACCTTGACATTACAAGACCGACAACCGAATTCGCCTCAACGAAAACCTATTTTAAATGGCTTGTGAACGAGGCTAGATTAAACAAAGCAATGAAATTTGAATTGGTCTTGGATGTAAGACATGCGGTATTAGATGTGTTTTTATTTAATCATGAGGAAAGGAGAGCTGGAACGAACGAAATCTAACGATAACATTTAGAAGTCATGAAGAACTGATAAATCAGTTAAATTTTGTATTGGCTCGAACAATAAAATAAAAAGGGAAACAATGGAGACGGGAAGGCAGAATCCGGGTGCTTAGGACTCCAAAAATGCAGTTTTATGCACAATAAATATAATTTTAGGCGTAATGATATTTATTTAATATACATTTTTTCATCCACACACACTTTAGATCCATGGAAGCATTTCAAGGAATATGCTTAGCAGAGCATATCCACTTATCTACAGTACACAGACTTTATGTGAATAGTAAGGAGATGCACTCCATACGAGACTTTTAATCAATACTGTAGTTTACCAACTTCTGCCATAGACCACTAGAAACGCCTCTAAATCTTGTTTTGCTTCCATATAGGCATGAAACGAACAAATGGGTGTCAAATACTAAAAACCGCGCAATATGCAAGGGATAATGTGATTCCTGATCGCACAGAACCCATGATAAAAATGCTCGATGTGTGTTACTTTTGATAAATACAATTAAATGTACTGCAAATGTCGCTAGTTTCATTATTTCGCATAGTAGCATGCAGAATATGGCATAAAATTAAGGGGTGATTTGAGCTAAAAGGCACAATATAGGAAGCAGCATGTGTGTGTGTGTGTACTCACATTACCCACTGATTTTCCATCATACTAATCAAGAAACAATACAAATCACAACATTGGGAGTACATTCAACGTTATATATAAAAACACCCAATGTAAAGAACTGCCTTGGATTCCTATAATAAAATGCGTCGAAAATAAAATTTTAAAAAATGGGGCTCTTTGTGTCCGTGAGATTCAACGTTCAAGAGAAGTTGGCCTAACATAGAAAGAGCATCCTGTATTATTCCGGTTCACTACGTTCTGAATACGACACACTATGTGTTACGCTGTTTTTAAACGGATTACAATAACTAATCCTCCCTATCCATACCCATAAAGTAGGTGAATAAGAACGGGAAGGGTTAGCTGTCTTAATTCATCTAAAGAAGCTCATCCCTTGTGAAACAGCTCAACACATGAGCCCGTGTTCTATATTAGGCCTACCCTCCTAAATCTATAGAGCGCTGAATCTTTTTCAGTGTAGAATGTCACGTAAAATCACAGAAGAATACGAGCAAAATTACACAAAGATTTCTGATTTTGCCATGTTTCTGGTATCTACGACACATTTTGGTATGTATAGGAATGAAAGCCTTCATATATTACTGTGAGGACGCAATTCATAAATTACAAAAACGCTATGGTGCAGTTTGTGGCAGCCAGCTTACTTTCCCATATGTACGCTTTATGCCACTCATTCTGTTGCCAATAATTCACACTGGCACTTTTATATATTAAAAAAAAAAAAACAGCAATCCAAAATGTTTTACGGAAAGCTATTTGTTGTTATTACTTCCTTAAATACACTTGAGTTGATCAACACACACAAACATAGCGGCATGTGTCATTTCGTGTTACGGAATACATATTTTGTCCAAAAACTAAACGTCGTCAGCGACTACGAGTGAACATGGGTTTAGTCAGGTTATCAATCGAACACTTAAACGCCGACCAAACATTGTTTTACCTTCACCACATTTTCATCACTACGGCTCGCTGACGGACATCATTGGCTTTCTTCGTCTCCCACATCTTCTCTTCCCTCATGAAACATCCCGTGAAATTCAAAACCCATTGGTTTTGACATGGCTTCCTCCCCGCCCTTATCAGGTTCAAAATCTCGATGCCAGCTTTTTTGAGTTTCACATAAAACTTCACCGAACAACGTTGCTCTAACGTAGGCTGCATTCTAATCCGTAACGTGTCGACTCGTCGCGTCACCAAACATGGTTTGCGGGAAGCGCGATAGTCAGTCTCTCAAGGCAACTAAGATGGGTCGCATTCTTTACTTAAGACCCCACCACCACCATGCATCCATCCCGCCAAAAATCGCGTCCGTCTGGCCCTGCTGCCTAAAAAAATTATTCATGGTACTTTCCGGACAAACCTTTTATTTTTAAAAATATTACCCTTCTTTAGCCAGATACCAGAATATTTCCCTCAAAAGTACGCCATGTTGTGTATCTCTCTCCAAGTCAACAAATATATGGTTCATTTGATGTCGGATTATCCACGGCATGTCACAACATAATCTCAGATTTTGATGAAGCTTGGTAGGTGGAGAGAATAGCTGTTGCTGATTCCAAAAATGTACAGCGTACTGAAATCGGTTATGGGCTTCAAAAGTTATGAAGGTTGACAGTGGCCAAAATGGCGCAAAACGTGTGCGCGACACCCATATTAAAGTAGGAAAAAAGGATAACTTTCTTTGTATTTGTCCTAGAGACTTTCATTTTGTTTTATGGTATTCAGAATGAAATGAGCTATCGTCTGGATTAACAGTTATACACCCCAGATTAGCAGGTCATGTACACATGTCTTCTCTGTGAAGAATGACAATTTTGAATGCAGTCTGGCATTTCACAACACCTTTGGGTTTTTTTACGATAGCTGGTAATACGTACTTTACCATGCCAAAAACTGTGATGGAGAAACAAGATATTAAACAAAGTACCCTAGCATAGAGAGTGTGGGGTATCTCACTGATGGGTGCGCTGCACAATACAAGAGCTTAAGATATTCCTCAACTTACGCCATCACGAAGACGACATTCACATGAAAGCAAAATACTTTGTCGCTACAAGCCGTGGCCACGTCACCCTGTAATTGGATAGGTCAACCTACAAAGGCCAGTGAAAGATCAAATTACAAAACCAGAGGCACAACAATGAAGGTATTATATTTTTCTGTGTGTCAAAGAATGATTATTGTTCGTAATGACCTCTCCAAGTGCTTTACACTAGCAACAACAGTACCAGGAACTTGTAGTATGCACTATTTCGATTCCCCATTAACCATCAGCGATAAAAGAACAGTGCTGACGAGCAGTTCTGTGTATTTTCCTGCTTTGGGCTTAATTCATCCGCAGAATTTCCAACTTCCTT
>JAGDQP010060377.1:0-12213 GCA_022664845.1 Lepisma saccharinum
CCACCAAATACACAGCCAACAGCTGAAGTAGCACCACCAGCTGAACAGGCACCACCAGCTGAAGATGCATCAGCAGCTGAACAAGCACAACCAGCTGAAGAAGCACCAGCAGCTGAACAAGCACAACCAGCTGAAGAAGCACCACCAGGTGAACAAGCACCAGCAGCTGAACAAGCACAACCAGCTGAACAAGCACCAGCAGCTGAACAAGCACCACCAGCTGAAGATGATGAAACAACAGTAGAACATGAAATAAGAACCATAGAATATAGTGAATGCTAGATACGAGAGAGAAGAAGACGAGTCAATTATCTTATATTATGCTGCAAACGATATTTTGTCGTCTCCTGGTAAGAGGATCAGTTGTTACAGACGGATAAAATTATTTGTTACATCACTTGAACAGTTCATTGAAATTCTAGAGAAAAAAAATATGAATACATTACCTATTTGGTTTAGTTCTACTTTTTCGGTTAGTTTAATTATGAAATGGTTTTGAAAGAGCACAACAATTGGATTCTTTCCATAAAGGCTATGCAACAAAACATCACATCAACCATCATCTACTTTGAACGAGTAACAGAAAAAAAGTTTAGGTCCTTATTCATGTAGGTTCTTACCTGATGAAATCATTGTGAATTATCTTTGGCTATTTTATATACTGAAGGGAGGTACTTTATCTTTGCATTTTGCACCATTTTCTTTTTTCTTTTTCATTAATTAATTTAATTTTTGTCTTCTTGTTAATTTAATAGTTACTCAATTGACTATTCTGATTTTTCAATTCGTTCAATTTTTCTTTCATTATTTCTTTTCTTTTTCATTGCCTTAGTTCATCTATTTTAATTTTCAATTCCTTTCTTACTAATTTCAATTAATATATTGTAAACAGTTTTTCGGTTTGTAACTAATCAAAAAAAATGTATTGTTTTGATTACCAAATAAAATTTAAAAAACAAAAACTTTTTTCTTCTGTTATAATAGTATGTTGCAACTAATACTTACGCAGAATATTGTACATTTAAAGCCTCAGAAATTATTTTCTCTATTAAATGGAGTCAATGAATCATTTGCTACTTAAAAAAAACTTTTACAAGTAATATCCAATGAAGTGAAAATAAGCTTAAGTAGCAGCATTATTTATGATAACTTATTCTAAGACGCAGGATAATTATTGCAAGATTGTATCTACTTCACTATGGAAAGATATTTGACCTCACCTGCTGCTTTAAAAAGAGCTGCTTGAAAAATTTTCATTATAAGAAGCGGACAACTTTAGTTCATCACATCATCCTGGAGATGAGCTAATTTTGCCTATTTTTTTTTCAAAATCTGGTCATTGAACCTTCGAATAAAGGAAATCTTTTACATCTGTAGATTCGGATTTTAATTTTTTTTTAAACTCAAGTTTTAGATATTTATTTCAACTTTGGATTTTATCATCTTTTCCATCAAAAACTAAAGATCTCGGAAAAAAGGAAAAAGGACATTCCAGTGGCGGTTTCCGAGATGAAGGGAAGGGCAGTTTATAACTTGGGAAGTACTTTGAACTCAGATTTGTTTTTGTTTGATTAATTTTCTAACACAAAAATGAACAAAAATTACTCTTTCACAACGGGAATTTATTTCTATTATTTAATAAATTAATTTCGTTTTGAGTGAACCATAGTTGCCAAGTAATTACACTCATCATTTTTAATTTCCTTTACGTTAGATATAAAATTTCTATTATTCTTCATGTTCATTTCTGAATCTACAAAATGTTCCGAAAAATACGTGGCCCTGGCAACAGTGTTCACTACTCTACGTTTTCTCAAAATTGTATTCCTCGTACACCACGGACTTTGGATCAGTATTGCCAGCCACCCGACTGAAATTATCCTGTTTTACCAGGCAAATGGCATCTCAGGTAAGGCCCTTACCACACTCTTTCTCTTCCCTGGAAGGGCTCGCCGACGAACATCATCCCTCACACGTGCGATGGGTTTACGCTTCAGTTCCATATTATATAAGCACACATACAAGTTTAGAAAAGCTCAAACTCACATGATATGTTTGTCGCATACTGTACTGCTATAGAAGCCGATATGACTTCAAAAGCGATTTTCTGAAATGGTAGCCATCGTGTCAAAAAATAGTGTATAAGAATGTTAAAGGGATCCAACCCGAGACAAACAACGTTCGTTTTACACCGTAGGACAAGAGACGTAGGTCACACAGTTAGTTTTTTTTTTACAAGTTTTCCAAAATGACTAACCTGAACGTGAAAGGGAATATGATAAAAACTTACGTCCAGTATTGGTTTTACAGTCCTGCTGAAAAAAAAATCAGCTTTTGTACAGTGGAACTGACGTGATATGACAAAGCAAAGGTAAGTCTTAATTTAATTTTGTACACTTCAATTACTAACTGTTGTAAAAATCGACTACATTTTCTTGTTTTTATTTTACTTTGTAAAATGGACACTTTTTCTACGAAAGCTGAGCGTCAGTTACGAACGCGGTAAGGGAATAACACATAAAAATGATTACGGATAAGGTCTAACGAAGTGGCTACCAATCTTAGTTGCGTACATCAAGGGTGTAGGTGGAAGACGCTAAGAAGTGACCGTTTACATAAGTTTCTTTAACATGTTTTAAAGACAATTTTCCCGGAGATATTATGACCTGAAGGTTCTTGAGCACAATAAACTAACGGTATCTTCTATCGGGTAGAAAAAAAGCGTGTTAAAGATGGAACTTAAATTTGAAATGGATTCAGAGCCATTACATTCAATCTTGCCAGCGGGAATCGAATCCGGAACCTCTTGATTACAAAGTCGTATACGAAAAAAATAAAATATTTTCATCCGCGATTACAATTAAATCAAAGTACCGAAAAACTATCCATCACCAAGTATTAACTACGCAGCCTCTCCCTCCTTACGAAGTACGTTATGATTCTCCAAAGTCAGAGAAATAATTAAGCGTGTTTCAATTATGGAACAGTTTTGCGTGTGCTGTGTGAAATTATATTTTGAACATTTTGTGTGATTAAACAATGAAGCAATTTTTGAACATTCTGCTTCGAGTAGCAATTTTTAGCAGCAGAAGATACATGTAAACTACACTAAACTATGGTACAAAATGTCAAAACAGAGATCATATCTTCACATTAATTAAATAAAGAAAAGAGTATCTTAAACAAGGTTGCTCAACTTGTTTACAGCACCGTGTACAAAATATGTTGTTATATGTTTAATAAACAGAAATATTGGCAACAACTTATTCAATCAAACGGCAAAGATCTCCAGCTTGTTTTCTGTTATCCCAAAAACAATGGTATGAGCCATTCGCATGCAAAACTGCTCGTCTTACCATGAGAGACATTTGAATGATCACTTATTCGAGGTCTAAGAGAGGAACTTTGGTAACACGAAGAAACAAAGTATCCATATCAGAGGACAATTGCTATATTTTCCTCTGCTTATATTTCCTGTACTCTTATTAGATGAATGGTAATCGTTGTCAGATTTCTGTTAATACTATCAATTCCTTTGCATTTGACAGGCATCAAATTAATACGTCCATGCAATAGGAACATAGATGATGAAGCTTTATATAAAAAAAAATAATAACACACTTCGGGATTCGAACTCGCGTCGCCAGCTTTATGGACGAAAAAGGGAAGAAAAGGAGTGACGTGACGCAGCGGGCATGACTATGAGAGACTTCGGGATAGATAGCCTTCAAGCTCAACTCTTACCGAAATATAAGCAAAGTAAAAATCATATAAACCCCATGATACAGTGTTTCGTGCATTTAATTTAATTTAATTTCTTTTTATTTCAGCAGGCGAGGTTCAGCTAATAGCTGTTCTTCCACATAACCTTTATCAAATCATACAAATGAAAATACACATACAATAATTTAAAAAGAAACACGCACACACAATACAAAGTAGAAACGTACATAAAAGTACCTTAGTTACACAACACCATAAAAACATATGAAAGTTAAATATCACTGGTAGAAGAGCATAGTCTTTGCTGATTAAGCAAATATACACTTAGAAGAGTTTTAAATTCATGTAGCGTTTTCGCACGTGTAATTGCATTTGGCAAGGAATTCCAGGCTTTCGCAACTGGTATAGAAAATGATCGAGTTGTTTGTATCTTGGAACATCATATGTTGACCTACTAAGTGTAACGTACTTATGGATATTAGAACTAGAGATAAGCTCTCCATGGAGATAAGCGGGTGTTTTCTTGTGAATGATGTTGTAAATTGTGCAACAGAAAACACACAATCAATTTATGAGCTAATCTTTCATTAACTGATACCTTTCTTAGATTCTATACATATGAAAACCATGTTGTATAATTTGTGTTTTAAAAAGATTATTTAACGTCTCAAGCGAGAATAAACAAGCTATCATCGCTAATGGTTACAGACGTAGCAACATCGCTGTATTATAATTTATTTTATTACCAATATTAGCAAACAAAAATAGTTCTAATTACTTTCATTCATATATTTCTCACTACATCGCGACTAGATACGAGTAAACATTATTTTCTTCACAAAAATAAGTACTCTAATATTGCACTAATAAACTCATCGTATTAAAACCCGCGTAGTGGTCACTCATGCTGTTGCGAGGTTGCCACATAGCTGAATTTCTGGACTAAAACTTTTTAAGGACTGCTAAAGAGTCCGGTCAGTTTATGACTGACTGAGTGTACAAGAAAACCTTCAAGAGAGAAGATACACATCTGGGTGGTCTAGGACCGTAAAGGTACACTTCGCATCAAAAAAATTGCGACAGCAAACGCCATACAGCTAGGCAACCCAAATGGCGCCTTCTTATTCCATAATCGTCTCTGGTAAACAGACCCCCTCTTTCTCCTTCCTTCGTCTCGTCCATACTAAAATCACCAAACATCATGAGCACGTTTTTGTTTTTGTTTTTCAAAATAGACATGTATTAGTATCGATAAAATGAAAGAATAAAAGTGAGACGAATCAATATACCTAAGTTGAAGGAGGGAGAAATTTAAACACATACAATGAAACATTGAAACCGATGGATGTCTGTTAGACAGAGGCAGAGAAACGAGAAAAAGAGAAAAAAGGGGAGAGAAGAAGAGGAAGAAGAAGTACAGATAAAAATATGGAATTTTAACGTAGTAAGAAAGATTAAGTCCCACAAATCAAATCTAACAGCAAGTGAGAAGTGATGTTTGGATTTAATATTTTTTCAGGGCTATTTAAATATATAAAGGGTGCTTCAAAAATTCATTACGACACTTTCAAAATGGAGACCAAACTTGGTGATCAGAATAAATACTCATGATTTCCAGGGAAACTCCAGAATTTTGAGACACATCTAGGATAATGTCAAAAGTGTAACACATATGCTTTGTTTGCGCGTGGTTCGTGGGGGTGGGGCTTATTCGGTGGGGCTTATTAAACATACTGGTTGAGAATGCTTTCTAATCAGGGATTCTGACAGGATTTTCAAATTGAAGGGGGAGCGTAAAGTCATATTGGGAGTGTGGACGTAGAGTTTTGCACAGTTGTTATCAACTTTTGTCCGCGAAAAAGTTTGGTGGATAGTCTCGAGGATTTGGGGTTGACACTAAATTGTCAATTTCGGCCCACTGTGCGTTTTTTTGGTAGTTTTCTACCAGTGAATTATTTCGTAGTAGTCGAACGCATTGAATATCAGCGTGGGAATAGCAAAATTTTAAAGCTGATTTGGCTTCTTCTTCCGAAGAACACACTTTTTGATCTTCATCCACGTCAGAGTCCTGATTTTCAGTTTTTGGTTGGAGGTCATCTCCAACAGAAGGATGGACAAAATGACCATGAGTTTGGATGATGTAATGAACTTAAATTCCGATTTTCCAGGAACTTCCAGAAGTTCCAAAACGCATTATTACAGAACGTGTACAGTTTAGCACAGGGAAACCAATGGCTGCAGGTGATTGGTCATTGTCATCAAGTAACTCGATATGTGACGTCATATTAGCCTCCTCTCCTCTCGGAATACACACACCTCGGAAGTGACAGACAGGATATTGCTGGAGACGAAGTGTCGCCAGACTGGGATAAATTAATTTCAATTTTTCCGAATAATTATTTGTATCAGGTTACAAATGTTGAATTAGTAAACAAAACGTACTACGCTTGTAAATTTAAAATCAAAGAAGTGGAAACGAAAGAAGACGCAAAACCAAGATTATAATGTGAACACAATAACGTACTCGTCAATGTTTATGAAAAACAGATTTTGAAGTTACAACTTTTTTGCTATCAAGGTTCCAGATGGTTGTAGTTTTCTGGTAGATGATGCATTCGATTTAGTAACATTTGTCGCATAAACTTTAACGTTGGAAAGATTGTCTTTCACGCGTAAATTTTACACTTTTGAAGCAGATAAAGTAAGCTGAACCCAATAATAACGGCATATGGATTTTGGTAACACTTTTTGGATTGCTGGTTGTCGCTTAATGTATATAGAATTACTATGTGAATTATTTGGAGCGCAATGAGTTGTATACTGCGTACATATGACTACATAGCTGGCGAAAGCTGGACTAGATAAAGTAAACTTTAACCTTAATATTTATTTAAATACACACTACAAGTTGATCAAGAGGCAGAATCTGGCGCCATGCAGAGAAATACTAACGCGGGTACTTCGCGTTATGGATGACACGTATTATGCCACAGAAACCAGGAACAATATCTCGAGCGAGCAAAAAGGGGTTAGTTAAAGTCAGGTTACTTTCTTTCATTACACGCGATGCATATAACCTTTAACATTCACACTGTGTGTGTCTTTAATGCGAATAAAAGTGAATAGGCTCTCGAACTTTCCGCTCTTCCATTCTTATTTCAGACTTCCATGACTCGAAACTTGGATCTTTCTCTTTTTTTTATTGGTTTCAGCATTTCAACTTACGTTGGAAAGATTACGTTTCTTCTATATATTTTACATTTTCTTAAGTAGATGAAGTAGAATTCACCCGCTGGATGCCATGAACTGATCAATAACGCCATTTTTTTTAAACAATTTCATTTATTTCATTTCCTCAAACGAAGTTATAAGTGCACGCATAACGTGACTTATTCTATATGTTCTTTCCTTAAGATTTTCAACAATCTTACATTCATAACGATAAAACTATTTCATTTCTCGACCATAGAACCAAGGCAAACAAAAAATGCTTGCACGAGAACAGCACTCTGTTTATCAATTGTTTACATACATAGCATAATCGGGCTCCGCCTATAACGTTTCTCCGTACCAATCACGTGCAGCCATTGATTTCCTGAACTGTTTACGATCTGTGATAATGCTTCCAAGACATAATCTGGGTGGCGACTAGCAGGTTCTGTATGCCGTTGAGTATTTTGAAATTTATTTGTCTCTCAAGGTAATCTCTGTCTCATACAAACGCCTTTGTAATCCAGCGTGATTGCAATAGTGGTACTGGTTCCGTATGCCTAATTTTTGTGAAGAATTTCCAGATGAAACTGCTCAACAGATGTCTAATATATACTTTTGATCTGTGCTCACATCTGTTGTTTTCTGTATTCCTGTTACCTACTTGACGGCAATGGATTGAAATGGCACAATGAGCCTCTTTTACAGTCACGTAGCTTGGAGCTCATTTGGGTAGAGAAACTGCTTGATCCTGTAATCGCACGATTAGAGATATTCACGAGATGATGTAGGCAGGATTAGATTTCGGGTCTGGCCCGGTCTGGCCGGGCCAGGCTAAAGGTTTCCAGAGGCCTGGCCCGGCCAGGCTAAAACCTCCTGTAGTCCGTTATGCTTCTCTCTAGTTATACTTCCATTTTTGTTCTCTGGAAAATAAATAAAGAAATACTTTACAAAATCTGTCGGAATAAAATTGAGATACTGTATCAGCTGAATGTTGAAGATTTTAATACGTGGTTCATCCTAGTGCATAAGCTCTCAGAAGCATTGCCAAGTCAGCTAGCTTCGTGCTTACCCAGAGTTTCTTTCAAAAAGTTGTACATTGCTACTATTTACTTCAACTGATAACAACCACATTTCTCGAGAGGTTCGATTCGATCTTCCCACCCGCCATGCCGGCCCATGTTTGGACAGGAAATTAGCTTTGGAGAAACTAGCAAAAGACTACGGTCAGTGTTGATCACCTCCACTTTTATTATTTCTAATTTAGTATTCCTTTGTAAAGGTTATTGCTGCTGGGGCCCCGTATGTGCATTTTCTCTCTTCTCCCTCCTTCAACCGTTCTTGTTTACCCGTGTGATTGTAAAACACCGACCACTTGTTGCCTTGGAAGGGATGATAGTCAACTGGCAATTTGCAAGGGACAGGAAAGATGTAAACATGCAAAAAGTAAATAGTATTTGAAGCATCAATCGGGAATATTTTTTTTTGAAAAGCTGAAATATAACACCATGCTCTTCTTCCTTCCTTCTTTCTTTCTTTACACTTCTTTATTTTTTTCAAGCACATGCGGTTCAATGAGTTGGTACCTTCGTTTGCTGGTCGAAATTACACAACATCACTGCGACAAAAGGAAAAATATAGATTCCCTTTCATTGTACTTTATTGCACCAAGCGTCTCTTCATCGCAGCCCTGTCTTGGATAAAAGAAGTTCATTGTCTCTATTTTAATACATACCCTGACCCAAGTCCCCACGTTTCCGTTTTTCAGCTGATTTCGGAAAAGATAAAGTGGAACAAAATACGCAGTACTCTGGCAATAAAACATGCAGTAGTCAAATAAAACCGGCCACATTTATTGTTTCTTGTCTTAAATAAAATGTGCAATATTTTCCATTTATTTTATCTTTTAAGTTTCGACGCATTTGGCGTTAAAAGTTTACGTTAGTTTGTATGCTGTTGTGGGGCTATGAATAATTGCCTCTGTGTGTGTGTTTTTTTTTTAAACTTGTATTACTGTATTTATGCGTGTGTGTACATATCGTGCGTGATAGTTACCTAGGCTGAGTGTGTAATAATTTTCAAATTGGTTGATTGAGGCTTTGGTCAGAAATTTGAGCAAGTACGGCAACAATTTTGAGGCAACTCGTAGTATATGTTACTCTTTTAGTGTTGTGAACGAGTGTAGTTTCTGTACATTGTAGCACCGCCTTAGTACATTTTCTGTGATATGTCTGTAGGGTTAAACTTACATCAACTCCTCACTCAGTGTTCCTTCCCAATTTTTCTCTTTACCTTCATTACTAACAGGATTTCAATTATGTGTATTAATTGCCTTTTGGCATCTCACAAATCAGGCTCAGTCCGGGATAGGATTTTGGAAGATCGTCGGTCAGGGCCTAGTTTATAGATACCATCCCGGCATTTACCTGGTGTAACTGAGGAAAAAATCAAGCTCGGATGGACGGACTCTGCTATCGTTCCTAGAACCTTCGGTTTGCTAAGCCAGGGCTCTACTAACTGACCTACGACTGCTCGGGAATAGGATTTCAAATGTCGTGCATATAATACGGAACGAAATATTAGAAACGCAAATATCCCACTACTTCCTGCACTTCTTGTTTTTGTTATTTTGAATGTTTCAGGCTACAGACTTGTTAGCCTATTGAAAAATCCGGCCCTGGTCTACTGAAACACTAATTTTTATTGAGGCTGCAGTTTTAAGCCTGTAATACAATCCCCGCCATTTTGGTACTCACTTTCCATTGATTAACATGGGATTGTTTTACTCGTTTTATACTTTTCAGGAGTATAGTTTTAACTTCTGTTTTCGCATAGTTTATCGTCATGCTCTCTTTTACTCATGCTACTTTATAGAAATGCAATATTTTACACAGGAACAGTATAATTTCCCGTTAACATATTGTGATTTATATAGCAAACTATTAATAATACATTATAATTATACATTTGGAGAAACTTCACAAACCAAAACTATACAAGAGTCAAAATAACCACCAAGACAAATTTTGTGAAAGCAGAACTTAAATATTCTACATCCAAAAGGCATAAAATGAGTAAAACAATTCCCGTGTAAATCAATGGAAGGTGCGTACCAAGATGGCGGGGGTGATCTACAGCGTTAAGGAGGTAACTTGAAGCAATAATTATAACATTCGAGAATGTGCATCTTCCAAATCTGTAATCTCGTCTAAAAGAGCTACAAGTTTCTTGCGGCAGATTTTGTACAAAGGTCTACTTTAACCTGCTTAATACTTCCATAAAAAACTACGCACAAATGACAGCTCATTACTATAATTAATGCCACCAAATTTTACAGCTCTTCAAAAATAAGTAACACATAAGGACAAGACTAGTGCGATTAAATATAAGGATTGAGCTTTGCTATCCAGTCATAATTTGTAAATTTCTCAGTATTATGTAATGGCGTGTTATCTGTTTTGATTTTTTCTCCTTTACGGCTAGATATCCAAAAATT
Source organism: Lepisma saccharinum (assembly GCA_022664845.1). Classification (NCBI taxonomy): domain Eukaryota; kingdom Metazoa; phylum Arthropoda; class Insecta; order Zygentoma; family Lepismatidae; genus Lepisma; species Lepisma saccharinum. The sequence continues at coordinate 10,430 of JAGDQP010060377.1, forward strand.
TAAATGTGAAGCGAGAAGTTAAAAATATCAAAACAATGAATACCTGTGTGGAGTAAAGTGAAATAGCAGGTTCATTATTGGCGCAAGTTTGAAATTGGTATTGCATCTCATAGAATTCATTGAAAAATGTTTATTTTCTTTCTTGGAAAACATTTTAAAATCAATGCAAAATATTTTCTTGTATATTAATTTCTTTTCGTAGGCATAACTTTTTGTTGGATTTAGTTTTACGGTCTTTAGGCAACTGTGGCTCAGGCCGGATGGATGATGATGGGATGAATGGGTGGAATGAAGGAAGTGGGAAGAAACAGGAGAACCACGAGAAAACCACTTACACTGTGTTTGTGCAGCACAAAGTCCACATGACATGAGCAAGGATCGATCCTACGAACTCGAGCACCAGAGGTGAGCGCACTACCAATTGTGCCCCCGCATAACTTTTTTTTCTGTAAATTAGCACTTTATTTTGTAAAAATAATAATGTTATAATATTTCTATTATTCACATCCAGTGACTACTGATATACAGTGACGAGGCACTCCTCTTATCTATATTTTAAAGAATTTTTCTGCAATTTCTCAGACGATTACCCAATATATAATAGAAATATGCCTAAAAAAACACAAATAACAATTCATATTCAAGAACCAGCCAGTAGGAAATATCTTCTTTCAGTTACGATCGTAACCTTCTGCTAGTTCTGAAAGAATTTTGCAACTGCTAGACTTGAATAAGAGTGAAAATATTAATTTTGTAATATCCTACAATAATCCAGAAAATAAGGCGAGCCAATGACTCAAACTCAATTAACATTATTTGGTAGTATGGTCGGTGGGGTGGGGGGTGGGGGATAAATTACTCGAGAATGAAAAAGCATTTCTCTCCTTTTATTTAGGTTTTTAAAAGACGAATTTCTGTATCTTTTTTCACTAGTCAAATGCGCGACAAAAAGGGGGGGGGGATGTCCCCTTGCGCCCCCCAATCACCGGCCATGTAATCCTTCCCCTTCCACGCAGCATATTCTTCCGCTAAGTAGAGGGCCAGGCCAAAAAGTAAAACTGAAATCCACCCCTGGATGTAGGGCTAGTTCATTGCAGTGCAACAGGAAAACTAAGTGCTAGGTTCTAGTCTGATAGTCATTTCAAGGCAGATTATCGCTTCGTTCATTCTTCAGACGTTCCCTAGTGAACACTCGCCCCCTACTATCACTTAGTAGTTTTGAAGTATTGCCTTTGCTGTCCAAAGAAAATCCATATATCTTTATTTTATGTTTGAAATTGTTAGTTCCTATGTCAAATATTTTCTTTGCTTCAAGCAGAGTCGAAGCGGCTTCAAGACAAGGTTTGTGGCAAAAAGGACAAGCAACCCCTACCATGATCTATGACGTTTGAAAGGAACCTATTGTTCATTGGAATATGTTGTTCTACATGCACTTCCGCTTGTATCGTTTCAGAGAATTTGCTGAAAGCGGGAAAGATGTGAGTCACCAACGGACGAGTCCATGAATTTTAGGGAACAGGCGCAAGCTTTGATAATTTCTTTTAAAGCCCCTCGTACACGAACTATGATATTCTCCATACGAAAGCTTTGCTTTTATATATCAAAGGTAAAATAAAATAATGGCTGAGCAAAGCACTACAATTTATTTAAAAAAATTAAAATTTTTGTAAACGTTTTCGCCGACTACCAAAACACTCGGCTTCCTCAGACACACTAAATCATATACACAACACAACCTTCAGTGAGACAGTTCCGTGGTTCCTGATTGGCTCTTATCAGAAGTT
>JAGDQP010060378.1:0-12213 GCA_022664845.1 Lepisma saccharinum
TTTTTCGCATACACTGAAGTATTCAAACAGATTTATCTCCGGGTTATGGAGAACCTACGAAGTCAGAATCCGAGTAAACAGTGCGTGTGCTGTTTAGCATAATGATAATGTAATTTTCATGTTATTCATTGGTCTCTTCCTCTCTTTGTTGCTGTATTCTTATCGTATATTTGCTGCGTCTTTCTCTATCTTCTTCTCTCTATCTATTTATCTCTATTTTTCTCTTACTTTACACACACTCTCTCCTTTTCTGCGTCTTCCAGAGCCAATTTCGGGCCACTTTCGATGACCCGGTGATATGGCCTGACCCAAACATAAGTGACCCGGTAACCCGATTGACCCGATCTGGAAACCCTATTTAACTGGGAATTTCGGCGTCGTATTTTTCTTGTTCTCGGGGTCACATCTCCGGTCCTGGTCACCCCTTAAAGAAACATTGTTCAAACGGAATGAAATAATTAAAATCTCTCCTTCATCCTACGGGTTATCAAGTATAAATCTAATCAATGGGTCAGCATGGCCTACAGTATCTACTGTTTTTTTTTAAAATCAGTGATTCCGCTAGACCCCGGTCCCTGTAGTGGATGTCAGCCCAAATCCTGGAGATGTACCAGCAACTTTAACATATTGCGGACAAACGTTGATAGAAACTGTGCAAAACTCTACGCCCACCCTCCCAATTTTGACTTTACGCCCCAATCTGAAAATCCTGGCAGCATCCGTAATTACAAAGTATTCCGAACCAGTATGTTTAATAAACCCCACCGAATTTGCAGACTAACCCCGCGCAAACAAAGAATGTGTGTTACACATTTGACATTATCCTAGATGTGTATCAAAACTCTGGAGTTTCACTGGAAATCATAAGTATTTATTCTGACCACCAAGTTTGATCTCCATTTTGAAAGTGATTTAATGAATTTTTGAAGCACCCTTTATATATTCGAATAACCCTGCAAAAATATAAAATCACTTCTCTCTTGCTGTTAGATTTGATTTGTGGGAACTGAACTTTATACTGTGGGAACTGAGCTTAATATTTTTTACTACGTTTAAATTCCATATTTTTTATCTGTACTTCTTCTTCTTCTATTTCTCCTTCTCTCTTTCTCACTCTCTCTCATTTCTCTGCCTCTGTCTTACAGACATCCATCGGTTTCAATGTTTGATTGTATGTTTAAATTTCTCCCTTGATCAACTTATGTATATTGATTCGTCTCGGTTTCATTTTATCGATACTAATACATGTCTATTAAATAAAAACGTGTTCATGACTTTTGCCGATTTTAGTATGGGCGAGACGAAGGAAGGAGAAAGAGGGGATCTGTTTACTAGAAACGATTATGGGATAAGAAGGTGCCATTTGGGTTTCCTAGCTGGACGGCGTTCGCTGTCGCAATATTTTTGATGCAAAGTGTACCATCCCGGTATATGCCTGTCGTGACTGAGGAAAACACTGGGAAAACCTAAGTCAGGACAGTCAGCCGCTGGTACCGAACCGAGGTCCTCCCGAATACGAAACCAACGTTCTACCAAATAAGGTACGATGCTCGGAAGAAAGCATACTCGTTTCGATGTTTATCACATGCACGAACACACAACATCATAGGCACGCCCATACAAAATAACGTAAATAACAACATAATATCAGAAATTACCAAGCATAAGTATCGTGCATCGTGCCCTATTTTTAAGAACTGATAGAAACAGACCTTTTCTCTTGTCTTTCATGCATAACGTTAGTGTTCTATGGAATTCATTAAGAAAGACAAAAGAAAGAAACTATGGATTTTAAAATTCATTTTTGTTTCTCCATGTTCGGTAAGGATCTTTTCTATTGGATAATTTGAATTAAACTTTTCAGTACCCTTCAACTAGTGGCCCATCTAAAATAAAAATTTTGTTAGGTTTCCTATTTTATTGTTTGAAATGGGACTCTCTTAAGTTTTTCATTATTTGCTACATACTACAAGAAATCATAACTATATTTTTCAGAACCCAGGACGTGTGATAATGTTTTCTGTTAAAGAAAAGAAAATTCCAACCCTTGCTCGCTCACTAACACTCTCTCAGAATCACACACCGCCGACTCAACGTTAGTTGGGTGGCCTATATTGTAGGCTTAGAGAAAAATCGTGTATAACAAAGTGATGTGAACATAATTTTGGCCATGATAGTACAATTATATAAGGAGAACATATGGTAGTAATTTCAACTATCATATTTGAGTCTCGACGGAGTTAAAAAGTTGCAAATTGAGGATTAATGATCTTCGTGCGTGCTTTGATAATATGTTTACTAAAGCTCGTTCGAGTATTATATTTCGAATCTACAAATTAATAGTCCGTTCAAACTCAAATATCAAAGTTGACATTTCTACCGTATGTTCTCCTTATATAATTGTGCATGTGAAAAAAATATATATACTTTGTCCCACCAGAGATATCGGGCCTCCAATACGCATAAAATACGACTTTTGGGATTTTCAAACATTCATAAAAAATTAAGAAACCACATATCAGCATCATATGTTCTATACATTCAATAGAATTTGATGTGTAATAGTGTGCAAAAGATCAACGCTGATATTCAATCCGCTCCCTAAAATAGGAATTTATTATGTTGTGACAATCACATTTGTATACCATTTTGATCACTTCAGTTATGTTTGAGGCTTATCATGCAGAGAACTAAAATTATCAAGATTTAAAGGAAAAAAAATGGTTTCTGTTTGAATGTCCTATGATAAACCAGTACGGAGATATTACATTTTTTGTAAACTACTGCAAAAATAGCGGTCATTGATTAATAGATTGGGATAGAAATAAAAGAATACCCGTTTTGAACTATTCTAATATAAGGAATATAAGTATTATTATTATTATTATTATTTTGAAAGAGGTCGATTTCAGATGGACTGACCTGTAGTTTGTCGCGCAAACCTCTCTGTCTTATCCGTAGTTTGCAACACGGTGGTGTTTCGAGTTGTTTATCATCACTAGACGATGTAAAATATCCAATAACACGACGTACTACCACTTGAAAAATTTAAACATTATACCTAGTTGGCAACACTGACAAACTGGTGACATCGTGTTTTCACTCCTGATGTCCACCATGTTGTTAGAAACAAATTTCCGGAAACGGAGTTTTCATTCAATGACTCGTTTCATGACTTACGGTATTGAGAATTATTCATTTCCTCCCATTACTAGGCGTCGATTTTGGACTCAAAGTTGGAAACGCTGTATCTCCAAAACAAAGCGAGATTTCACCATGTTCAAATGACCTTTTTTTTACTTGTTTTGATGTCAGAAATCACCTACCGAAAGTTACGTTCTTTATTCGGAAATATTGTGGATGTCTCCTTTATTTAACTTCTGTGAATTTCGAAGTTTCTTTCCCCCTTGTCCATCGCACCTTAAATGTTGGTATTCTCCATATCTCACCATCCTGTATCAGCTGCACTGTTTGATTAGGATCTCAGCGACAACTATCGTGACCCTCCCTTGTGAGAGGTTGGAGCGCTTGTTTTCTGTGCACGTGATCACGGGTTCAAATTCCACCGGGGTCCATTGAACGCAGTGGTTCGGAGACCACTTTACCAAATACTGTAAGTCCCGTTCTTAGAAGCTCACCAGCTCGTTTAGGACGTTAATAATAATTATGTCAAATCATATTAAATGACGTTATACTAGACTTACAGGGTTTATGAATAATAAAGTTATATATTTAGCCCATTTTTCCACAAAGAACTCCTTCAGTTCTGTTCTGGTTCTGATATACCAGGGTGAGTCATATGTTCGTAGCGTTGCGTGGTCCCGCCCACTCGATGTCGGAAAACCATGAGCAACGTGTAGAACAGGTGAAGGTGTTGGTGGCAGAATGCGTGTCACGTGTCTGTCTGATCACAGCGCTAACGGTGTGTGGGAGGAACTACGCGTTGAATACACAGTTGGCAGGACAATGGCTGAAGAGAAACTTGTGTGTCGTGTGCTTCTGCGCCATTACTGGAAAAAGGGGTTGAATGCAGCAGCAGCAGCCAAGGGAATTTATGCCGTAGAAGGTGAAGGTACTGTCCACCCGTCCACAGCTAGAAAGTGGTTTCAACGTTTTCGGTCTGGTGACACCAGTCTCGATGACAAGCCCAAGAGTGGACGCCATGTGACGACGGATATCGATTCCCTCCTGAACGCTGTTGAAGGAAACCCAGGAACCAGTACCCGTCAGCTGGCGGATGAGGTCCAGACATCCCAAACCAGTGTCGTTCGTCATCTACATCAACTTGGGTTTCGCTCCAGGCAACCGAGAATGGTTCCCCATGATTTGACTCCCGCTCAAGCTCAACAACGTGTGACCCTGTGTAAAGAACTGCTTCGAAACCCAACTGACGACAGGTTTTGGCGGCGGATCATCACGAATGATGAAAAGTGGATCTTTCTTCGTTATCCTGACACCGTAAAACAATGGCTTCGACCAGGTAGAGGCACAGCCAGTGGTTCAAGAGGGCGGTTTGAAGAGAAGACAATGCTGTGTGTGTTGTGGAATTTCGATGGTCCGGTACACTAGGAGCTCGTTCCACATGGTCATTCCGTAGATGGGACATTGTATGCTGAACAGTTGCAACGGGTATACGACATTGTGCGCCGTCGTTATCCAGCACTGGTGAACCGAAAGCGACTGCCCCTCCAATTTGACAACGCTCCATGCCACAGGTCAAGAAGAGTCCGCCAGCACATTGCGGACATGGATGGCGTGGACATTTTACCACACACCCCCTACAGTTCCGACCTTGCGCCATCTGATTTTCATCTGTTTCGTTCCATGGCACACTTCCTGCGGGGCAGAAAATTCAATTCCGTGGATGATGTGACAACTAGCATTACTGAGTTCTTTGCTTCAAAGCCTGCAGCCTGCTATCGTCAGGGGCTTGTGTCACTTGTGGAACGTTGGAGGAGGACCACACAGTGTGATGGGATGTACTTCGCCGAATAGGCTTCTGTGGTACAGGGAGAGGCGGGTGCTGCACATTATCCATGAAAACTCTACAAACATATGACTCACCCTGGTAATGTTCTCGGACCCTGTTTTCGGTGCAATTAATGAGTAGAGCTAGGATTTTTATGTAGTATCATATTGCAAAATATGTACATAGATATGTAACAAACTAATGAAATATGTAGAATAATATGTAATTAAGGCAAAAATATGTAATACCAAATAAACCAAATGTACTGTAGGGATAAACATTTACCGTTATTTATCTTTTCATCTGCACAAAGGTGATTTAATAAAAATGATTAATAATTCACCTCACTAACATTATGCACTATCAGGTATTTTGACATTTTCTACGGTCGTAGATTAAAGCCGATCAGAAAAGATATACGTACTTGAATACTGAAAACGACCTTTCCACGCCGCAACGTATCACTGGCGCAAGTGGTCCTATCATCATGTTTATTTCGACCTTCATTTACTCCAGAAAATATATGGGAATCCCTTGTGCAATCCATTTCGCAATTTGAAATATGTATATTTGGATAGAGTAGGTTTGAAATCTTTGAGGATGCCATGCCGCCTTAGTTCTACCGCTAATTTTATTGGAAATACCAAGCTCTAAAGTTCATTCTCCCAAACATACTGTACATTCCCTATAGAGCCTAAATAGAGCACTTGTGCACTAGGGTGGGCCGAAATGTATTTTTCAGATATTGAGGTTCAAGTTGTCATTAAAAGTTGTGTATTGGTACCAAATAAAGCCATGCCAAATATGGCCGTCCTAAAACAATATTTAACCGGGCCCCTGGTTGTTTTCCGCAAAACAAGGAATAATAATATGATACATCTTGGGGTTCGAGTAGCTATGAAAAGTTGTGCATTGGTGCGAAATTAAGCCACGTTAAACATAGCCGGTTTTGGCCGTTTTCAAACAATTTTTCGCTGGCTCTGGAGCCCGGCTGTGTTTCGGCGAACAAACATAACAGTCTACAACTTTTGCACGCTACTTAAACTCAAATTTCTAAGAAAAAAAAAGGCGTTTTGCACAGAATGGGACCCTCAAAACATGGTAGGCAGTTTCAAATATGGAGGAATATGGTGAGAGCTTGTATATGTATAATCTCTAATGGTGTGCGAAACTTGTATTTATAGAATACACAATGAGTAAATTTGCTTTTAAATATGTTTTGCAGGAGCCTCTTAAAGAAAGTGCAGAGAAATTGAACAACTTAGGTAATATGATTTTAATTTCAAACAAGACAATGACTCGACGCTGAGTGCAGAAATTGTTTCGCAGTGGATTGTATGGAACACACTTCACACTTAAGCCCCTACATGAGATTTCTCATTAAAATTCCATTGAGAGTTGATGGAATGAACCCAAAACAGGATAAGATAATACTAAGTAAGAACTAGAACAGAACTGAAGGAAAGACATACGAAAAACAAACAAATAGGTTCAGGATTAATTAGGAAATATGTTCATTCAATGCCAAAGAAATTTTGAAGAGTTACGTGGAGAAAAAGGCCTCTTATAAGGTTTTTAATTACCTGAGCTAACGGTGTACCAATACTTTTGTCCGGTTATATTTTCCTTTATAAATCCTTATAAATTACATTTATGTTTTCTTTAAATCTAAGATTATCAGTATTTAAGTGCAATAAATTTGTGTTACAATTTATGTTTTGTTAAATTTAATATATACACAATTGTAGTAATATTTAAGGCAAAAATCACTTTGTTCCAATACATTTTGTCTGACAGTATATACTTGGTAGTTATGGAGCCCAGTACATCAAAATTATTTTTAAAAAAATATTTCTTTTGCAGTTTTTCTCTGAAATTTTAGACCAGTGCGACTGTTGTGCGGGAAAGTATTAAATGTCTGAATAATTATATTGTTGCAATATAGTGTTTGCTTAGTTCACCCACAATTTTAATGTAAATTTAGCAATGTTTCAAATTTCAGGTTGGATTTTGTCAAGCATGAAGAGTTTCTCGACCAATATTTTCTAAGACTTATACGCTCCCTTTTTTTCTCTTCTAGAACTGCCAGTCCATTCAGTTGCATTTGAATTTTTCTAAGCTAAATATCATCTCTGTGGTTGTACAAAATCTGAATGCTTCTAAAATGTTTGTAAATCTTCTGCTCTGCTTCCATGGGAGTTTGAATTGAACATTCCATTTTCATTAAACTTAGCATAAATTTAGGTATTATTACGTAACTATTATCTAATTTCACATTCAGACTCTTTTTGAACTTGCCCCGAATTGCTAAACAACCTAAGACAAAAATGATGGATACATGGGCGGAAGAGGCTGAACAGAAATTGCATCTCATTTTCTGTTTTTTTTGTAAATATTTTCATAATTTTCTTTAGTTCTTTAGAACTTAATAACAGCATATTTGACTTTATTCACAGCTTCTAGTAAGTTAAGGTTTTCCTTTCGTACTTCTAATATCATGAGTTTAGAAAGGAGTACTTCAACAAAACACTGTCAAAAACTGGAAATGCGGCAAGCCGGAAAGAAAGGAATGACAGGAAGAATTTAAAATGGTTATCGAAGAAGTTGACGAAATACTCGAAAGCTACGCCATCGTTCTAAGTGATCGTTGTGCAAATTCTATGGAAACTGAAAAAGACAGAGAGTTAAGAGATTGTTAAACGGACACTGGAATGTTGCCAAGAGGTGGGTTTCGATATCAGAGGGATGAGTACATTAGCATGACTTTAAAAAAAAATCATCCACTTCTTCGATGACATTTTAAAATTCTTTTTTCCGGCTCACCGCATTTCCACTTTTTGACAACATTTTGTTGAAGAAGTACTCCTTTCTATACTCATGATACTGGAAATATTTCTGCCAAACTCTTTTAACTGATTATGTATAATTTGCCACTTTTGTTTTCTTCTGCCAGAGTTTCGTACCACATTCCACGGATACCCTTCCCGTGGAAACGTGACGACTATCCATATTGACTGGTTGTTGCTTATCACAATCAGGACACTGGAAGATGAGCTGCCACACATCATACTTCTTGAACACAAACAATGTTATGTTCACATAAAAATGCAGTATAGAAATTTGTGTGATTATCGCAAGTCCTTCGAATACTGACACATAAGTTCCGTGTTTTCTTCGAGAACAAGCTGTTAACGGTTTCTAAATGCTCGCCTCCTGTGGATTCTGAATTAATACTTTCCCAGCTGCTTGGTATATCGTACATAGTGTGGGATGAAACGTCTTCAAAACTTTTGATGTAATACAGTGCGTGTAGAAAATTACCTGAATGACCAAAATACACAATGATACAATTAGACACATTAAGTCATCTACGGTTATGCACGCATGGTTCTCATTAATAACAGCAGTATTGATTAACATTGGGGCTCGTGTGAGGTCCGGACAAATGAGGCGTATGTCCGAACAAAAGTCTATGTTTCATGTTAAAAGATAGCACATAGACTTCTGTTCGCGAATACGCTTCAAATGTAAAAACACACCTTTTACTCAGAGTTCAGATCTGTAAATGCAGAGGACATAAAAGCCCCCGGGCTACGGCTTTATAATGTTCAAAAATCTTTCATAGACGTACGAAATTGATATTATTTTAATGCTTGTATTATTTCCTAACAATAAGTTCAGATGATACTTTTTTTGTACGTGTGTTAGAAACCTGCGAAATTAAAGGAACATATCATCATTTGTATATAGGTCATGTTACCACCCTGAGACTAAAGAAGAATAACACCGGCAAGGCTCAGAGACAAGCAGAGGACCATTTCTTGGATGTTCACCTTTACTGCGATCTCGTAGATCTGACAAATACCAGTACACCGTTAAACCATGCCAAGAAACGGTATGAATATTGGCTCTATGGATTCTGGATTAAAATATTCAAGAGGTAAACTAGTTATCCATTCGGTTCTCCAGGTGGAGATCCAAAAACAGAATTAAGGAAGATCTTAGAACGTGAAACGTACAAACCCTACACAAAACAGGTGCTTTTCAGGTAGTGGTACGCACGACAGAAGTGCGGGATAGACATATTAGCGATACAAAAAGTCCGGTGGGACATTCAAAATAGTATTCGACAGGGCAAATACACATTCTACTACGGGGGTACTCAGTCACATAATTTCTCATTAAGAGCAGTACCCTTTCAAAGGTTCAGAATATAGAGTTAGTGAACGAAAGATTATCCTACGTTACGATAGTACTTGATGTTGCAACACGGTATTAATAAGTGTCCATGCTTCGACAGAGGAAGCTGATGATAACGACAAAGATACATATTAGACCTACTATAGGCTAATCAAGTCTTCACAAAGTCAGCAACAATACTGACTTACTGATAACTTTTTGAGGTTTCGAAAAATCTAATAGTAAAGAGCATGTACTTTGGACACAAATACACGTTGATATCTCTGGATGGCAAAACACACAACCAGATGAATCACATATTAGCAGATAGACGAAGACATACCTACATAATACACATTTGAGCTTACAAAGGAGTGACAGGTGATGCCGACAATCAGTGATGGAAAGGTGTGCATCACGAACAAGGAAAGCAAAGGATTAAAAGAACTGAATTTCGAAACAAAGCTATCAGATAATCACAGCGTAAAAGCAGATTACCAAATCCAACCCAAGAAAGATGGCATTATGAATGAAAAGGATGTGAATAAGATGTAGGAAGAAATTCGTGTCATGGTGAAGGGTGCAGCGGAAGAATGTATAGGTGAGAAAAAACACCAGTAGAACAAACCTTCGTTTGATGAAAAATAACTTAAGTTTCATGAGGAACGAAAACAAATAAGCAGCTATGGGAAAGTAACAAAATCGAAGCAAACGCAAAACCACAACAATAATGCGAAACGTAACGCCACAATGCGGATTTAGAAACAAAAAGCGAAAATATCTGACGCAGAAAATTCCGGAGATAGAGCAAGTAACATTAAAGATCTATACAAAGGAATAAACAAGTTAAGTATTGATTAAAAATGAACGTGGAAATCTTCAAACGGATCCGACTAAATTTCTCGATACGTTGAAAAGTTATTTTGACAAGCTTCTTATTATACACAACGGAGACCAAACATAGGATTTTGAAATCAATACCGCATAACCATGCACTCGAAACTAGCGAGATCGAAATTTCATTGATTTCTTTTTTCAGATCACCATGAATTGACAACATTCTAGCAGAATTAATTAAAGCGGGAGAACCGGCACTAGTCAAGGAGTTTAAATTGATATGTGCTACATGGAGAAAGGAGGAGCTTCCAAAAGAATGGAAAATCTCAGTAACTGTCCCGGTTTATAAGAAAAGTTATATATCTGATTGTAATAATTACCGCAAAATCTGACTAATATCAGATTGTTAAAAAATGATGACTAATATCCTGCTAACACGCCTAAGCGTATACAAAGATTAAATAATTGGAGATCATCAATGTAGATTTACAAAAATAGATCTACATTGGATCTGATTTTTCCTAAGACAAATGTTGAAGAAGAAATGGGAAAACAATAAATAGGATCCACACGTTGTTCATTGATCAAATGGGGAAATCTATCCAATATCCTGATACGACTCGGAATTCCGAAGAAACTTGTTCCGCTAGTGAGGGTGTCCCACCGATCCCATAAGCAGAATATGCATATGCAATAATGTCAGATAGTTTCGATACTTGCAGCAGACTAAAACAAGGTGATGCCTTGTCACTACTACTGTTTAATTTTACACTAGAATATGGGATTAAAAAAAATAAAAAAAAATCGAACATTGAATAGCTTGAACCAACGGTTTGCATACGCGATGATGTAGATTTAATAGAGGGCGATATAATTACACTACAAAGTAACACCGAGGTCATAATAGGAGCTTGCGATGAAATAGGTCTACAGGTGAACGTAGAGAAAACAAGATACATATTAACAAGACGAAACACAGAACATGGCGGAAATATAATAATTAAGAATGAGATCATAGAGAAAGTAAACAAAATACTTGAGAAAATGTAACAAGCAAAACCGAGGTCCGCTTAGCATCGGGCAACGCATGTTTTTCTTTTTCAATCCAGAAGCTTTTAACATCGTGATTAATGTCATGAAAGCTGAAATTGAAAATATTCATAACGGTTATTCTGATGTTAATACTTTATGGTTGCGAAAGTTGGGAATACGATAAGATAAAATGAATTGTATGGGCGGTAACAGCACTATGGCTTACGCCCTTGCCGATACGGGGGAAGCCCCTTATCTTTGTCACGTCTAAATATAGTTGTTAATTAACTAAAATACTAAAAACATATAAAAGCTGAAGATGTAAAGTGTCTTCAGAAACAGAAAATAGTGGTAAAAACTTAAGATGTATAAAGTCTTTAGCATAACAAACTAAAAACTTGAGGGCTGTAAATGGGCCTTCACAAAAATAAAATAAGAATACGACATAAAACTTAACAGCTAAAGAACACAATGATCTCAAATAGACGGAGATGATACTGTCTCTTGAACATACATAAGAACTCTTCGCAACATACCAGGTTCATTCCCTAACAATGACGCCATGTCATTGGGGGTGTTATAACGTTGTCTGAAATGATTATATCCTGGACAATCTAAAAGGACGTGATGAATACTTAAAATTTCATTGCATTCACTACAATGCGGAGGGTCCAAACGTCACAACAGATATCCATGGGTCATGCGAATGTGCCCTATACGTAAACGACATAAAAATACTTCTTCACGGCTACTATCTCGGCAAGATAATTTCCATGGAGCAACAGTTACCTTAATTTCTTTCAATTTATTAACAGCAACGTCATCCCATCGCCGCTGCCATTCATTCCGTGTAACCTATCTATAATATATCAACATGTACTGAAAAGGGACATGTTGGATATCAATATTAGCTCCTAAAGAGGTCTCACGAGCAGCTTCATCTGCCAATTCATTACCATGGATACCAACATGATTTGGTATCCACGAAAAGACAACCTCACCACCGGCATGGCAGATGGCGTGTGTCTTACATAGAATATCTTGCACGAGCGGATGCTTAGAATACATATTATCAAGGCTTTGAACAACACTCTTCGAATCTGTACAAACAAGGATGCGGTTGAAACCACGAACAAGACTAAAATCCAAAACCTTTAAAAGAGCATATAGCTCAGCAGTAAAAATACTGGCTTTGG